>CM053791.1:114004129-114266629 GCA_028749045.1 Cupressus sempervirens | reverse complement strand
AAATTTAAACTTAATAGTTGTTTATTAGTCATAGCATTGATAAACATAAGAGCATAAGATCATAGAAATAAGAAATCATAGAACTTATAGTGAAACATATGATTACTTCATGTTCACAAAGAGTCATAATGATACATATACCAAAATTGTCTTCACAAAAGATAGGTAAAAACTTTTCCCTTTGTGGATATATACAAAATCTCATCACTAACTACCCAACCTTTATACATGATTATTTAAATACATAATTATTTCCCCCTTTTACATTATACATCAAATTACATTGCATTGTTTTACAATAAGTTACATTACAATAAATTTTACACCAAATTTTGCTACATCCATCTTCATCTAGCGCAAGCATCAAATACATCATTGATCTTCTTCAACTCTATCCAAACATCTCTCTTGAAAGGACTTCAATGCTAAATCTCAAACAAGTCTCAAGTTTTTCCAACCAACCATGTTGAACCTAAGGAACCACCCCTTGATCCAAGAGACAAACCATGATCCAACAAGGCATAACACAATCTAAGCTTATTGCAAGAGGTTCAACAAACAGTAATTAACCATGGCAACCACGACATAAGGGCAAGAGTGAGGGTTGTGGCCACATCTGATGCAAAGCTCTCCCTTAAACATAAAAATTGATGTGGTGTAGCCTTAGGATACTTCTAAGAACTCCAAGATAGAGTCAAGAGAGGGCTCAACACCTTTGAAACAATTCTACTCCAAAAGATAGCCTAGGCACCAAAGTTGCTCTACTAGGCTTCAAAAAACTAAATCTATTAAAACTAGGTTTTTTCTTAGGTATGGAACCTATGAGTTTATGGGGAGGTGGAAAGGTTCCTTAGTGATCAGCCATCTCAAACTAGTGAGGTTGATAAGCCCGTTTGGTTCCCAAAGGTCTCAACAACCATTTTGCCCTTTAGGCCAAGGAGCCTCTTTTAGCCCTATCAACAAGGTAATTAGGACTTGGTTTGAAATTCCTCCAAAGGACCCTAAAAAAAAACTAGATATATGAATACCCTTTTGGAATAAGTGAAAGCTTCCAAACTTGCAGACCCTAGACTGGTCAGATGATGCCCTAACAAAAAATACAACAAATTCCTTGTTTAGGCCTACTTGCTAGGGTTTGAGAAGGAAATGTTGACTAGATGTTTTAACAGGAAAATATACCAATGAGAAAACATGTATGGAACTATGAGGCTTCAATATTCACCATTAGGTTAGTTTCATCCACTTCCCAAGTGCCCGCAACACTCAATATCTATTGTTCTGCACCAAACACACAAAGATGTTTGGGCTAGGGCTTGCTAGCAAATGAAGAAGCCTTGACTTCCATCTCCCATCCTTCAAGATTGTTATATAAAACTTCCTAACTTGCATTTTACCAAGTGGATTGGAAATCCCATGGTGGGAATGCAAGTTAGGGCTTCACTATTGAAATTGGCCACAAAAAGGAGGTTTTTGGTGCACTCGAGAAAGATCTATCAATAACTTGAGTTATAGAAAACTTCAGATCCTCAAATCAATTACATTGATCAGATATGATGTCCAAGATTCCAAATTGAAAGATTATTCACATGTGTCAATTTGTACATGTCTGTACACTCAAAAATTGTTGTGTTTTGCAAGAAAAAATGGGATCTTTATTTGATTTGAAAGGAAAAATTACATACTCTGACTTCCACCCACCTGAAAGGGATATTTGAAGTCCTTCCTCAACCATCCCAACCAAAATTCAAAGGTTGTGACTATTGGGGGATGTAACTTTTTTTTGCATTTAGCAACTTTTTGCAATCTTAACAAGTTGTGTAATCTGACCCTTCTAGGACCTTTTCCTTGTGCCCTAGGGGCCTAGAATATGTTTAAAATCCAAAAGAAATTCCTATCTTATGCTAGATATAAGAAATTCCTCTTGACCATAGTCAAAACCCATGGTTTATAAAGTACCAAATGGGGACTAGGTCTTACAATTAGGCTTAATTTATGGAATATCTATGACTACCTTATTACAAAAGTCTCTTAGGCTTAAATTCCCTTGAGTAGAACTCATGAAGAGTTAAGCATATAGATGTTATGGTGAATGGAGGGTTAGGTGCTCCTACACCAACATCTAGGTGAGTGTCATCGTACCTTCCTAAGGTGTTGGGATCATCTACCTAGGCTTAAGGCCATCCTTCCGCGTAGAATGCCCCCTTCCCTGAGTACTCCAATGAGGATAGGCACAACCAAGTAATGTTGGGATCAACCATCTAGGTTAGGGACCTTTAAGTTACACAAGATGTCCCTTCGCTAAGTACTCCAAACAATACCACCACATTTATCTTAATTAAGGTGTGTGTAACCCAACCCAAAACCCAAATTCATTTTATCATTATGTTTCCACCTATTAACCACTCACATTTGGAGCCAACTTGTACCAAGACTTGACCTCCAACACATAGGATCCCTGGCAGCAACTTTTAGACCCCAACACCTATGGTGATCCACTCACCTAGGGTCTCTACCCTACTCAAGCACAAGATCATAACATGCCTTACTTAGAAAGGTTACTTTTTTAGATACAATATGCCTCAAAACCAAACACAGAAAGAGAAAAATATACTTGACAACATTTGTGAGTGAAGGTCTTAGAAAGAATTAAGTAAACTGACCAAAATTAATGAAATTTTGCATCTAGCCCTTATTATTATGCATATGTATCGACACATTTATCTTGTAGAATGACACATAGATTTAGCAGAGGTTTGCATATGAACTGGCCATGCTTATGTTGCATAAAACTACATATTTTCTTTGTAGAGTGACACATTTCTTCTTCGGCACATATATTAAATAGATCAACACATATGTTTTAAGCAGTTTAGCAGATAACATATAACAAGATTTATGTCATGTTGTGCATTGGTTAAGTATAACTATAGATTTATTCCAAAATTCACTAAAAAAAATATATAAAGAAGAATTCTATGAATGAAATTCCATAATTTGGAGCATGCAAGGGTTCATCCAGTTTGAAACCCTTGACCATGACCCCAACATACTCTTCATTTAGGGAATTATATCCCTAGCAAACTATTTCAGAATCGAAGCCTCTCCCCCCTCCATAATCAAAGAAAATGCACATAGAAGAAAACTTACAATTCCCAGAGACTTCCATAATTTACAAGGATAAAAAGGTGGAGATTTACAAGTAGATTTCACATACATAATAGACAATTCCATACTTATTGCAAGGATTAATTTATATCTATTTACATGGGAGAATGATCAGCGTACTTGTTTTCTTGAGTTGTAAATGAAGTTGCTTGTTGATGAAACCTTCAAGCTTCCTAAATCTTTCAATTTCTAGTAAGTTTGATCCTTTCTTCTTCCTTCTTGATTCTCTCAGGCTCCCTAGTTACAAGATAAAAATGTAAATATTTAATAATAATGTTATTTGACTATATTTTTGGCCTACTTTCTTCTTTATATTTAATTATTGGGAATCTAATTATTTATGGGGCATTGAAATGGTTGCATTGGTTGTGCCAGTTGCAATTATGCCCTTAACTAAGGTTCTTATTAATTAAATTAACTTTATAATGTTTGTTTAAAAAATGTTTAATATTCTCATTAGTTGAAAATTGTCAAGATGATCTCACAAAGGTGCCTAATAATGTAATGGTTAATTTCTTGTCATCTCCTACAAGGGTCAAGGGTTCAAATATTGTGGACCTTTTCTGATATTAGTTCAATCTAGATTGTTGTTATGGTTCAAGCTCATGGTATAAATCTTTGAAGAGTTGTGTAGGCGGGTCACTTGAGGTGAACTTGTGGTGGTAAGTTCAACGTTCAAATCTCTTCTCTTTTATTTTACTTCTTTATTTGGTTTTAATTTATTCCACTGATCTCTTTTGATATATATTAATGCAATAATACACATTAAACACAATTGTACATCACAAGACAAATACATATATATCTACTTGGGCATATATGTGTGCACCCATATATACTCATCAGGTAAACATATATTTTTAAAGGCACAAATGTCATTCAATAAAGATAAAATAAACCATCAATCCAACAAAATATGGACATCCCATGATTGCCATTTGGGTTACTAAATCTCCTATTAGGACTTGCTAGGTTCATTGTGCTTAAGTGGATCATGGTTCCATCTCTGCATCATTTATGTTATAGAGGCTTTCTACCTATTCCTACACACACCTGCATCACCAACCAATGCACATATATATCTATACAATTTCATGATATATCTTACAATATTATAAGCATCAAGTGGGTCAGTAGGGTTAGAATCGCATGAAACCAAAAATCCTCAGTAAAACATGTAAATTGTATGTGTGTGTGTGTATAGATGTAAGCAATGCATCTCTAAGCATCTCATGTAAAGTAACATCACATCTGCTTTCACTAGCACTAAAATATAAATTTGGTACAAAATAATTCTCAATCAAGTCACTAGGGTGGCACTACATCCTCCTCCCCTAGGACTAGGCTTTCTTCTGAAAGCCTACAAATAAATATGGATATGATGCTCTATATCTCTCAGCATCCTCCCAAGTGGTTGAGGTCTAATCATTGGGGTCCCATTGGACCCTGGCCTTATCCACAGTATGACCCCTGAGGTGTAGGGTTCTCTACTAGAGTATGTACACTGGCTCCAAAGCCAGTTGCCTATTCGCGACCTGTAAGGAATGCCAATACAAAATATGAGATATATCAAGAATGTACTCTCTAAGCACAAACATATGAAAACATCATGTATATGAGCAAGACTAGGTGGCAAGGAAAGTTAGTAGGCTATGGTTTCAATCCTCTCTAAGATCTCAAATGGTCCAACAAACCATGGTGCTACCTTAGATCTCTTTCCATATCTAAGATAACTCTTATGTGGCCTCACCCTCAGAAAGACTATGTTGCCTAATGTAAATTGTTGATTGGTTATGTGGGCATCTGCATATTTCTTTTTCCTGTCATATGTTGTGACCAAATGTTCTCTAATCCATTCCTCTTGTCTTTTCATCTCTTAAAGAATATCCGACCCCAAAATCACTCTGTCCTTGAGGTGATCCCAACTCAATGGAGTATGACTTGGTTGCCCATACAAAGCCTAGAATGGTGTCATTCCAATGGAGCTATGGTATCCATTATTGTAAGAAAATTCTACTAGGTATAGGTAATCCTCCCAATGACTCTGTCAATCCATCACATACATATGAAGAATATCTTCCAAGACTCGATTTACCCTCTTTGTTTGTCCATCAGTCTCTAGGTGATAGGTCAAACTGAAGTTTAAATGAGTACCTATAGCCTTCTGTAGTGATGTCTAGAGCTCGAAGGTGAATACAGGATCTCTATCTGAAATAATCTTTTTAGGTATCCCATGAAGTTGAACCACCTCCTTCATGAAAACCCTGGCCATATAAGACAACTAAATGGGAACAAAATGTGCTACTTTTGAGAGTTTATCTACTACTACCATGATAACATCATGTCTTTGAGGTGCCAAAGGAAACCCGACTATGAAGTCCATAGAGATAACACCCAATTTCCATTTGAGTATAGAGTGAGGCTGTAAGAGACCTACCAAATGTCGATGTTCTACTTTCACCCTTTGGCATTCTAAGCAACTAGCTATGAAATCAGCTATACCTTTTTTTAGGCCTACCCATAAATACAATTGTCACAAATCTACATGCATCTTCTTAACTCCCAAGTGTGTTGAGTATGGTTCTTTGTGTGCCTCTGATAGGATGAACCCCCTAAGCTCCTCAGGTATGTAAATTCTGTACTGGTGTCTCAAAATCCCATCTTTTTCTACGTGGCACCCAATGAACCTTCCTCCTAGATCCATTCTAGAATCTATTGCTATCTTAACTTCTTGATACCACTTGTCGAAAGGCTATCCTTGTAATATCTGGTTGTGTAAATCAATATTGAGGTGAAGGGAGGAGACTTCATGCCTTTGCATACTAAGGGCATCTGTTGCAATGCTCTCTTTCCCTTGGATGTACTTTACATCTAAGTCATATTCACATAGGAATTCCATCCACCTTCACTACCTTGCATTGAGGTTTGGTTGAGTGAAAATGTATTGTAGGCTTTTGTGATCTGTATGTAATTCAAACGTATGTCCAAGCAAAAAATGTCTCCATCTAACCAAGGCATGTACGACTGCTTCCAACTCTATGTCATGGGTGGGGTAGTTAAGTTCATGATCTCTCAATTTCCTAGACTCATACGAAATTACTCTTTCTACTTCTATGAGAACTACCCCTATGCCTTCTAATAATGTATTTGCACATACTACAAAGTTTCTTGTTGGATCAAGTACTGCAAAAATTGGGGCACTAGTCAATTTCCATTTAAGGCATTGGAATGTTGCTTCACACGTCTCTAAACAAATACAATATTTCCCTTTACTTTGGAGGGATGTAATTAGATGAGAAATTAAAAAACCCCCCATCACAAATCTTTAGTAATAGCCAACTAAAACCATAAATTTTCTTACTTCTGAGACATTATAAGGGGTTGGCCAGTCTACTATCACCTGTATCTTCATGGAATCAATTGGTATACCTTCCCCAAAAATTGCATGCCCCAAGTATTTGACCCATGTTTGGAAAAATTCACACTTCTCTAAATGATCATAAAGTTGGTTATCCCTAAGGCACTTTAGGACTTATCTTAGGTGTTTCTTATGCTCTTCAATGGTTCAGGAGTATATAAGAATGTCATCCAAGAATAATATTACAAATTTTTCCAAGTAAGTCCTAAAGACTCTATTCATCAAACTTATGAAAACTAATGGTGCATTTGTCAACCCAAAAGGTATAACTATAAATGTGTAATTCCCATAACATGTGAAAAGATTTTTAATGAATGTCAACTTCATATATCCTTAGTTGGCGATATCCAAACTTCATATTTATCTTTGAAAAACTTTTTGCCCCTTTCATCTGGTCAAACAAATCATTAATTATAGATAGGAGGTACTAGTTCATAATGGCGACTTTGTTAGGTTGTTTGTAATCAATGCATAGCCTTAAGGATCCATCCTTCTTCTTGATGAATATTACTAGTGCTCCCCAAGGTGATACACTAGGCCTAATAAACCTTTTCTTTCCAAAATTTTCTCTAATTGAAGTCTTAATTCACCCAACTCTTGGGTAGTCATCCTATAGGATGCTTTGGAGATTGGTTTTGCCCCTGGAACTAATACAATATGGAAATTTATGTCCCTCTTCGATGGCATCCCTGGGATTTCTTTCGAAAACATGTCTTCCAATTCTTCTAACAAAGGATGGTTATGTTTTGTTTCCCTTGTCTCTTCTTCAGGGTTATTAATCATTACTGCAAAAAGTTGACATCCTTTCCCTAGACTTTGTTTTAACTGCATTGTTGATATCATTCACAAGGGAATGGATCTTGATATTCTTATTATTTTGGCTTCCCTTCCTAAATCATCTTTATAAAGGATCTCCTTCTTTTGGTAGTCTATTGTAGATTCATGAGCTCCCAGCCATTCCATGGCCAAAATTATTAAATAAGAACCTAAAGGAATAGCCCTAAGGTCTACCTTTGTTGAGAAGGGTCCTAGTTCAATCTCATAGATTTCTTCTACCAAGTTTGTGGACATTTTTGCTCCTAAAGAAAGTTCCACTTGCCACTTGTCACCTTTCCCCTTAACCTCTAACCTACACTAGTTTACTGGAGTAGGATTGTTATCCGAATATTTTAGTAGGAGAGTTAGTTAAACTAATTTTGGAAAGAGAGAGGTTAATTCCCACCTATACTAAAAATCCTCTCTCCCTATACTAAAAATCCTCTGTCCTTGTACTTTTATCTCTCTCTACGTACTGCCTCTCTCCATGTACTAAAACTTCTAGAAAGAAGTTCAGGTTTGGATTGCCCTCTCTACATACAACTTTCCAAAACTACCTCCCTCTACGTACTAAAATCATCTCTCACTACGTACTCAAACTATTTGCCCTAATTTTAACCTAGAGGTTTCAAGAACCCAACTTGAACTCTTATTTTTAAGAGAATGGAATGTCATTCAAAGTGCAAGAGAAGAAAATGGTTAATGAGTGCATTCATTACACATGCAGGCTGCATCATTTTGACAGGATTGCTCAAATCAATGAGCTATCATAATTAATGTTTTCAATACATTCATGAAGTAGAGTTGTTGGTAATACCATTATCACAACATATTTGACTGAACTGGAAATCCAAATAAATTCTATTATTGCACGATCCTGTTGTTGGAGTTCCCTTGACAGAGATGATCAATAGGTTGCACTCAAGGATGTATAGAATGCCAATGAAGAAGTTGCAAGTATACTAGCAATGTATAAAATAGAAAATATAGAATAGTTATGGTTTGAGATAGTAGATTGGACACAAATATATCTCCTTAGACTACATTGCATATCAACCTTCCACCTTGATTGATATATTCACAACCTTTAAATTTCCTCACAAACACATAGGTTTCAAATAAACCAAAGAGCCAAAGCGTGGATTATTTTTGAAAATCAGAGGATACACCCGAATCGTTTGATAAAATGTTTCTATCTTCACCCACAAAATAAAAGAGATGTTTCACGCTATAGAAATAATGGGATATTCAAATTTCAATATGTTTCTCATCATACATCCAAACCCTCCAACCCACGATGTTTAGAAACATGGTAGATATGAGCATAGACAAGGTGCATAGCCTATTTGGCAATTATACCTCATCTCTCCACTCGTGACAACTAATGGAAGCATCGACATAGCACGTGAATTATTTGATGCAATGGCATATGCAAGTAATATGGTGGGTGAGCACACAAGGCAAGACATGCAAACTGTTTGATTGAAGGCTAGATTCATGCAACTTGCGACCTTGATGGGAGATTAACACACTCATCTATAGCCCATGCTATTCACATTGAAGATCATCAAAGCACAATCAGACAATGACCACTCTTTAGCCTGCAAAGACATTAACTGGAATTAGAGTTGGTAATTCATTCTTGTGATGGTTTCCACACTTCAAATATTTGAAGGCAGAAATAATAACGCATGTCAATTGTTTGACATAACCTCCAACCCACGAGCTTGTACAAAGCATTGAAGAAAGTAAAACTTATCATTTTTTCCATCATTAGAATTGGTAAAGGATGTACATTTAGCTTGCCAACTATTTGATAGAATGTGTTAAAGAGCCACGCCCATTACATTGATGTTGGATAGTCTTTTCTATGGTTGGTATAAGACAAAATATGGAGACATAGGCTTAGTGAATGAGTGGGTCAACACACTGCCTCAAAGGGGTTGATGAAGAACTATTTGAGTGTTGAGTAAACAAGCCACATGGTAGTGCCAATGATTTGAAAAGATGCTCAAATAGATTGTGCAGGTCATGTTTGAGGTAATGAGCATCATAGATAGTGAATGATTTCCTAGCATCAACTCAAGCTGTCGGTGTGATACTGAGCATCATGTAGTGTTAGAAATAAGCAATGTGAGTTGTCAAGAAACACTTTCAAGAACACACATATGATATAGAAGATGGGCGATAATTGTTTAACCAAATGTCTATGGAGAATATGACAGGTTTTAAGTTCTATACATGAGAGGAATGTTTAAAATTCCCATGTAGACCACCGGTATCATGGCAGTGACAAGAATAATTTTGATGCCTTAAGTCAATTAGATCAAAATGGTCTTATGATGAGAAGTTTTAAGTAAAAGATGGGGTTTAGGCAGTTCTAGATATTCATCAAAGTAAGCACAATGATTGGAGTTTTAGAACCACATTTCAACATTTTTTATAGTCAGAGATTTGATATGATACATTGGTAGGTGTCAAAGCCAAACCACCAAAACAAGGAGTTTTGTGAGCATTACATTGAAGTACAAATTCCAAGGCAAGGAGCCTCCTATGATATTGACAAGTATGCTCCTTGAGATATTAGATAAAAAGATGGTACATATGGAAATTATAGATTTTTGGAAGATGATGAGCAGAGAAGGTAGATCACCTCTGACATAATGAACATTAGAAAGTGGTCTAGCCCATGTAGGAGGACATCCACTTGTAGTTCAGTGTGCGAAACTAGTTTTGGAATGTGTCAAGGCATATGATCAGAATTCCAGAGACGTCAAGACCTCAGGAGGTAATATCATGGTGAGGCTAGATCCATTGTCTATCTCCATCACATTCATATTTCCAGTAAGAGAAGAATTCACAAAAATTTCTAAAGAAGGTGCCCAAGGATACTTCCATCAGAATAAGAAAACATGTTTGAATGTTATTGCTAGGAGTTGGTTGGATCAACCTAGAAGAGGACAGTCATAGTTACCAAGAGTGCTACATAGAAATATCTTTAATGAAGACATTTCTAATATGATAATTCTCCTCAACAGGGTAGTGGGAAATTAGATTGCTAAAGACTTTTAGGATTGGATGTTTTTGTACATTAGTACCATCACCACTAGGAAACAATTTATAGATTGGGGAGAAATGAGTAGTGATGCCCTTCATCACCAACTAACCAAATTCAATGCAAGTAAGGGGTTTTACATGTCCTCGTACCTAATGTACGCAATTGCTAGTATGAAGTCATGGCCTGGTCTTAATCCTTATGGGGAGTATAACTTAACCACACAAATTTATAATTATTAACCCCAATTGCAATTAAAACAAAGAAATGCACATTTCCACAGGGTGAATGATGCTTTTTCTATCCTCACAGCCAGAGAGCTCCATGGAGATATATGACTCTAAATTTCTCCTGAAGTAGCCAGTCTCATCAATACTTATGGTAGCTTTTTCATACAATACCCATGATTCACTTACATGTGCATTGGAGGTTTTCAAGATTGTCCTCTCATGTTGCCTCACTTCATAAATGACAGGTTGGTGCTTTCAGAAGTTTGTAGGCAAATTGGTTAGGTAAATAAAAAGTGTAGGAACAAAAGATCAATTCCTTTCCTAATCGATATTGGGCACTACAGTTGTCTTTCTTCTTCAGATGCTCAAAATATCGATAGATCCATAGTCAACATGACTCTATACTCTTTCCACAATTGTTTCCCATTTGATGGCAGTAGGTATGTTAAAAACAACTTGGCACTGGGACCTGGCTATCTCCATTTCCCTACAATGGAAGACTATTGGGCAAACTACCAAAATGACTTTGAAGTGAGAAGAAGGGACTGGATGAGATTCATGGTACAACAAATCATTGATTACAAAATGGGATGGGATGTGACAGGTATAAAAGAGGATGGGTCATACTTAATTGATCTTTTCTTCTTTGAGCAGATATAGCTGTTAGAATTGCCATACATTAATTGGTCTCTGCCAGAGTTGAAAGACCTCAAGGAAAGAACCTTCTTTATGATTCAACGAATTGAGAACTGGTTAAAGAATAAAGTCAAAGAAGCCATGACTACTAGATCAACAGGGAGAGATAGTGCAAAGAAAAATAATAATTCTTAGGAAGGTACATCAATTTCATTCATTCCATCTTCTATCCCTACTTCTTCTAGTTCTTTACATAGCACACCAGGTAGAGATGATGGTGAAGATCTAGATAAAGGAATTGATCTAGTTTCAGCATGCAAGCTCAATGTAGTAACTAGGAAGAAGAGATCAAAACCCAAGGATAAGACTTTAAAACCAATTCAAAAGATGATAGATGAAGCTCCTGAGATGAACACTTTACTATCATCATTCATAGATGAGATGATTCAATCCATAGCATCCCCTACATGCTCATTGTCTCCTGAAAGTGCAGAAGCAACTCGAGAGGTTCTAGTTGTAGAGAATGTACATAACTTGCATTTATCATCTACAATCCTACAAGTTCCTTCAGTAATCAACTCATCTACCCATATTTCAACATCTTGGTTACAACAAAGTTTGGAGAGAAAGAAGAAAAGGATGATCCAATTGGAAGCACCAAATCTGGATGTCATAGCTAATTTAGTGCATAAAGGTATGAAGGTAAAGAAGACTAGAATAGATTCTAGACTGGTAGTTGTTAGAATCTGATAAGATTAATAACCCAGAAAGCTAGTGCAAAGAATAAATATCTAAACTATGAATGCAAATGATACAAAATCAAAATAGCATCATAGAGTTAGTCTCCAAGAGAGTAATGCAAATGCTGGAAGCAAAATAGCATTAAGAGGATGCAAAAACAAGAGATATCCAAATACAAGCCAAGTAGCATGCTTATATAGGCTAGGAAGAGGAAGGAGGTGGCAACACCAACCAATGAGGAGCAACCATCTATTAGACTAAAGATAGCAAAGTATCTTCCCAAGATAGCTAATGGATGCTCATATGTAGGAAGGTGACACCTCACAACCATTCACCTAATATGACATGCTTTTTTAACCTAAACGAGATTATTAAAAGTGTAGGAAAAACTAGCAAAATAGGAAAAATAAAAAACTACACTAACACCCCCCCATAAGTGAAGCTTAGGTGGATGTAGAAATGGGTCCTGACAAGTCAAGCCTGATGAGGTACCCATGTACATAAAATTCCCCCAAAAGAGAGAGAAAAGAGACTCCCCAAAGAAAATTAGGACTCCAAGTGAGAGGAAGAGGCCCCCCAAAAGATGAAGCATCCCACACCCCCAACAAAGCTTGCAAATTTTGTCCGGTAGATCCACTTACATTGAACAAGTTTTCTTCCCTTAGGAAAAGGGACAAGATCCCAAGTGTGGTTCCTCATCAAGGAATTATACTCTTCCTGCATAGCTGTATCCCACTCAGAAATACCAGAAGCCTCATGAAAGGATTGTGGATTTGAGGCAGTAACAATGAAGATATGTAGAGCATCCTGGAATTGTGAACGAGTCTGATTGGTGTCTGATAGATCCCCAACCCAATCACGTGCAAACTGCAAGGTCTGCCTAGCCCAAAGTGGACTAGAAGATGGAGAATCTAGAGGAGAATCATCAACCTATGAATGATGACTAGGAAAGGAAGGAGGTGAGTCCTCTGAATCACTCTCTGCATCAAAAGTGGAGGTAGAAGACTGCTCAAGTGAATCTGACCCATCAGAAGATCTATCATGTATTCCAAGTGACTCCAATGTCAAAGTAGAAGGCAACCCTATGACCATGCTCTGTTGGTTAAGCTAATGCAAGTAGTGGAAGTTAAGATGGCCAAACCACTCATGCCATAATCTGCTCACATCATTAGAGTGAGTGAGCAAAATAGTTAAAGGAGGATTAGGAACAAAGTGAGAAAACATATAGAGTCGTGACTAATGATCTGCTCTCCCAACTGCAACTGTAGAATCATTGTGCAACTCACGTATCTCCACTGAATCAGGAGTGAACTCAACCCGCTTGCCTAAACCCATGTGAGTGATCTAGTATACCGATAGGAGATTAGTTGACAATGAGGGTACACAAGGAACATCATGGAATGTGCCATCCCCCACATCAACAGACCCTCTCCCACACACCTCAACAAGAGTGTTATCACCCATCAATGTAGAAGGCATAATACATGGCTCCAAGGATGCAAGTGCTTCCTTAGATGAAGCCATGTGGTGTGAAGCACCTGAATCAAGAACCCAAGTGGATGGTGAGGAAGCAACTGCAAAAAGGGCCTTGCCCTTTCCTTTCCCCTTACTATTTTCTTTTTCCTTGTTAGACCCTTCATCAGAACTTTGTTTGATAGACTCAGGAACACTGTTATTATTCTTCTCAAGAATGTATGTCAAGTGATCAAGTTGTTTCTGCAAACATTTATGTTCATCATGACCAGGTCTTTTACAATAGGCACATTTGACCTTTTCTTTCTTAGGCTTATCACCCTTGGAAGATGGTGTATCAATAGTTTCTTTTGAAGAAACCGATATCTGATCCTTCTTCTCCTCGCTATTCTTTTGTTTCTTGTCCTTACTATTGTTATTACTACTTTGTCCTTGTTGTTCTTTTGTGCCTTGGTTGGCAGCCAAGGCATGTGACTTAAAGGACTTAAGAGTGTCCATCTGAATTAGCTTGTCCTGTTCTCGAGTGAGATTGATAGCAAAATCATCTAAAGATGGCATGGTGAATTGAGTACCAAGTGCACCCTTAGTAGCATAGAAGGTAGAGACAAACACATATTATTCTGAACCTAGCTTAGAGAGAATTATAAGAATCAGTTGTTCATCTTTCTTTTCAATTCCACATTGTTTTAACTGCAGCCTTAGTGATTTTAATTTGGTGAAGAAATCTTGGATTGTGTTGAAATTTCTTGGACTTAAACTAATTAATTCATTTTCCAACATATGACCCCTCATTGAATCTTGTGTGCCAAATAGTGTTTCTAGCTTTGTCCATACTTCATTTGGTGTATCCAAAAACTCAATGTGAAATAGCAAGTCAGGAGAAATAGACAAACACAATGTTCCATATGCCTCATCACATTTGTTAAACCACTTAGGCTTGTCTTCATCTTTAGCAGGTTCAGTTTCAAGTCCCATAGTTATCCTATTTAATCCAGCTTTCTTTAAGTGAATTTTCATGCATGATTTCCACTCAAAGTAATTGTATGGAGTTAGGATGGATATATTTGTTTGATCCATGATGAAGAAATGCTAAAAAGAAGAGAACCCAGCCACAACAATGCCCCTCTCCCCCCCCCCCTTTTTACTCAATCAAAGAACCCCTCCAAAGAAATATGATTTGGCACTTTATTTTAGTGCGTTTACAACTATCACTAGAAAGAAATACTTAGTGGTCTTGATTTCAATGCATTACAAACCCTCATGAAGAGCATATGTTGAAAGTAAACTTTAGGCACAATAATTGAGAAAAAAAATAGCACCACTGTGATCTACTCGAAAAATCATGCACTTTCGAAAAAAGAATCGCCTCGATACAAGGTCGTATGAGAAAGTTATGATCCTCCGAAGTTTTCAAAATGAGAACTGTGCACTGTTACGGCCAAGAATCTGCAATTTTTGAAAATTTTATGCATGAAAATCAAAAGTCAACTCCACTAGTGGATAGAGCACAAAAAAATAGCCAAGGTCATAACAAGAATCATCAAAATCAAAGTCTGTATGATCAAGAACGAGACATTTGAAAACTGCGTTCAAATTTGCGACTGCCAACGGAGAGGGGTACGGTTGTAGCTTTTTGCACTAGATCCTACAAAATATATAGATTGCATGCAAAATCTAAAAGATACCCAGATGGTTTTTTGAGGCTGCGAACAAATCCCAGAAAGCATTTTTCTTGCTGATATACGAAAGATGTTGCTGTAGTGTAAATTAGACGCCTTTAACAGTAAAAAATGACTCCAAAAATCAAAAAATGACCCCAGCAACCAAAATATGACATGCAAATGCTGGATCAGCTTCCTAAGTCTATCAATGGCATGTTGGAACTTGCAATACTGATTGAAAACTCCAAATATGCAAGTTGGTTGTCAAATTTGAGATTGAAACCCTAGAGAAAAATCGTTTTTGTCAAAACTTTTCTGATTCTCAAGATCATCCAAAGATGCAAGAGAAGAGCATACTTTTTTTTTCAAAAAACTACAATAAAGTTTATTAGCCTCCCCCGAATCTCTCAAATAAGGAAACTAAAATCTACTCTTGCACATAGAAAAGCTCTGATACCATGTTAGAATCTGATAAGATTAATAACCCAGAAAGCTAGTGCAAAGAATAAATATCTAAACTATGAATGCAAATGATACAAAATCAAAATAGCATCATAGAGTTAGTCTCCAAGAGAGTAATGCAAATGCTGGAAGCGAAATAGCATTAAGAGGATGCAAAAACAAGAGATATCCAAATACAAGCCAGGTAGCATGCTCATATAGGCTAGGAAGAGGAAGGAGGTGGCAACACCAACCGATGAGGAGCAACCATCTATCGGACTAAAGATAGCAAAGTATCTTCCCAAGATAGCTAATGGATGCTCATATGTAGGAAGGTGACACCTCACAACCATTCACCTAATAAGACATGCTTTATTAACCTAAACGAGATTATTAAAAGTGTAGGAAAAAACTAGCAAAATAGGAAAAATAAAAAACTACACTAATAGTGGTGAATCCTACATCAGGTAACCTATTTGTTGAAATTGCACAACCAGTCACAGAGAAGGACATAAACAAGGTAGACGAAGCTGATTTTAGCATAACTAAAGTAGATCTAGGCCAAACCACTCGCAAATGAAGAGATCATAATTTTCAAGTGTTAGCAACTATCTTGATGGAACATTCAAGGAGAGATAAACAAGCTAAAAACCAACTCAAGTGTCAAGTTCGAACCCTTTCTTCATGCATCTGATTGATGGTTAGTGATTCCTTTCCAGACCCTAGTTTATCTACAGATATAACAGGAGATCCCAAGAAGATGTTTGATGAAGAAACCATTCAATACATAGGAGAATGCCACACTTATGGTAAGATGGTGAAATCATGGATAAAATTCATGAAGGAATGAGCATCAAGCCTATTTCAGGAAGTTAAGGTGACATATGCTAAGGCAGATCATATACAACAAAACATTAAAAAAGAGTTAACAACTCTCAAGGAACAACAAACATTCTGGAGAGAAATTGATGCTAATCTAGTAGACATTAAAGGAATGGATAACGATATGGTTAAATCATTGAAGTTAGTCACCAGTGGAGAAGAAGAGAAAATTGACATATGGCTAGAAAATATCAGATGGAAGAATGATAGTATGAATCAACAATTGGATGAAGGAGAGTAGTTCTTAAACTCTTGCAAACTACTAAAAAAGAAGGCCTTGGGGAATATACTAATGATTGTAGAAGGTATCCCTATTAGTGAACACACTCAAGATCCAAACATATCTTCCATTTTGGAATGCATAGAGGTAAAGATTAGCACTGAACTTGGTAGTAAAAAAAAGTTTAGATGCTAACATTATGACAAGATTGAGTAGTCTCGCAGTGGAATTGGACTCTTGTATTTAAAACTTACCAGGTTATGTCCTAGAGTTGGATGAAGTTAGAAAGTGACACAATCTATGCAAGCTGAAAATGTAGAGTTTAATCATCATTAAAAATAAGGCTTTGGCACAGGACATCAAATAATTTAGAGCATACAAGGAAAACCTAACTCAACTACTCACAACACCTATAGATCAAAGAGAAAGCTCAGTAAATATCAGTGATCATATTTGGAAGTTAGAAGTGGATATGTCTAAAGTTGTCTCAGATTTTTGTATAGACATTTTGTAAAGAGGTCAACTTTAGAATCAATTTTGGTTTTGGTCAATGTCTTAACTTTTTCTAATTGTAATTAAGCATTCAAAGTTAGAGTTGGTTATGAACTATCTTTGAAGTAGTCCAAAATCTAATTTTTTGAGTAGTTACGAACCTGAAAGGTTAGTTATTCTAGAGTAGCTATAAATTCATGAATCTCAATGTAATAAGGGAATTTTTTGGACTTGGAGATAGGGAACACTTATATTTTGATAACAAGGCAATTTTTGGAAAGTCTGTACAATTATTATTCTTGTAATTAGTCATTTCTTATGTTCTTGGTGTTAAGAAATAAAAGAAAGTACATTTTGTGTTCTCTTTTCTATTGAATCTAAATTGATGAAGTGTTGATTCATCAGTCTAAATATTTTCATGGCATGGTGTAAATATTCATGAATCATTGAATTAGCATTGTGTTGATGATAGCTCTCAAGCGTAGTTCTTGCTTGTTTTCATTAGCACTCTACATCAATTTTATGGAAACATTGAAGTCGTGTGGTGCATTCATCACCAATAGTTTCCTTTATATATTCTAAGTTGTAATCATCTTTGTTGAAAAGACAAATTTTATCTTACAAGGGAGCTGCTCCTCTAAACGTAGAGGAAGGCCATATACCAAGGGCCTATCCAACTGTTGTGAATAGTTTGCCACATGCACTCTGTTGGTCCATTTTCAAGTGAAAAATCTATTTACCAACAAGGATAATAAAGGAATCAATGGCTCTTGAATCAAGTAAGACATAAATTTATTTGTTTTTTTAACATACTTGAGGTTTCTACTACTTGTCCCTAAAAATATGTCTGCTCTACAACTGTAAATATACAGTGAGAGCATCCTATATTTCCCACTATGGTTTCAAAGGCTTCATATTCCTAATTATAAGTTTGGTTTGTTCTTTGTGGGAAACATGTTGCATAATGACCCTATTGTCCACAGGAAAAATACCTTGTATTTCTACCAACATTCTGGGAAGGAGGAGCACTAGATTATTGAACACTCCTTTTTTGTCATTCTGGGAGTTCTACCAAGAATTGTATTTCATGTTTGACCTATCATTGGAGTGCCTCTCTTTGTTGTTATTGATTTTCTTCTTATTTTGGAAGGTTTTGTTTCCCTTGAAGGATGAGTTCACTTGGGAATTTGTATCCCTTTAATATCTCCCATTATTGTTCTGATTTGTTTGGCTACCTACATGACCTCTCATTCCTAGCATTACATTCCTTTCAACCAAAATGGCTTTAGTAACCACATCCCTTAGAGTTTTAAGCTCAAAAATTGCTACTCCTCTTGGTATTCTATCATTGAGGCCCCTGATGAAGTGTTTTACCAACATGACTATCTTCCTTATATCTAGAGAAAAGTTTGAGTTCATAAAGTCTCCTTTCATACTCCTCTACAATCATGTTCCTTTGTTTTAGTTGATTAAATTCTTTTGCCTTTCATTGTCTCAATTGGTCAGAGAGATATCTTGCCTTGAAGGATTCTAGGAATAGTTCCCAAGATATGTCATCTATACCTATCTACAACCTTTCTTCTTCCTAATACCACCAGTTTGATGCATTCTTTCTTAAGTTCATTATATCACATCTGGCCTTTACATTGCTATTGAAAGGGTGCATAGTGAAATACCTTTCTAGGTCGAAAAGAAAAGTTTTAGTCGTAGACCCTCCTTCATTTCCATACAATTTGGGTATTTGCAGTTGCAAAAGTTCTTTCATTTAAGTGGCTACATACATTTGGTGATCCTCTAACATTCTTCTCCCATGTCTCCTTTCATGTTCCCTATGACCACTAGTATGGGAATGATTAGCTTCTTCTCGATTCATCATATTCTCCATATGATCTAATCTTTGCATTTAATCTCCTAAGTTTAACTATTTCATTCTCCTCACCCTAAATTATACTACCTTCACTCCTATTAGATTCCCCTTACTCTCCTTGAGAGCTTACACATTTTGACCTTGGGGGTGAGTTGTTTACTCTACCCCTTCCAACCCTTTGTGTCTTGGGAGGCATCCTAAAGTTCACAAGTTTATGGATTAGGTGAAAGTTGTCTTTCTATCCCTATTACATTTTTTTCTAACATAGCAAGCCCTATAGCTCCTAGTGTAGCAACCTAGGGATTTGATACCAAATGTAATTCTCCTTCAGGGAACCTATTGAAATTAAGGTAGTATTCCTAAGTGTTTACATTTTTTAAAACTATAGGTTCCATTTTCATTGCAACTTATTCTAAATAAAACCTTTAAACTTAAGAGGTGTATCTTAATCATATCATTGGTGAACTTAAGAGCATAAGATCATAAAAGTAAGAAGTCATAGAACTTACAATGAAACATATTATTACTTCATGTTCACAAAGAGTCATAATGATACATATACCAAAATTATCTTCAACAAAGATACATAGAAAATTTTCCCTTTGAGGATATATACAAAATCTCATCACTAACTACCCAACCCTTATACATGATTATTTAAATACATAAATATTTTCCCCTTTCACATTATACATCAAATTACATTGCATTGTTTTACAACAAGTTACATTACAAAAATTTACACCGAATTTCATTACATCCATCTTAATCTATCACAAGCATCAATACATCATTGATGTTCTTCAACACTATCCAAATATTTCTCTTGAAAGGACTTCAATGCTAAATATTCTTAAAGCCTCAAGTTTTTCCACCCAACCATGTGGAACCTAAGGAAAAACCACATAGATAGAGACAAACCATGATGCAACAAGGCATAACAAAATCTAGGCTTACCCCAAGAGGTTCAAAAAATAAGAATCAATTAACCATAACAACCAAGGAATAAGGGTAAAAGTAAGAGTTGTGACCACATCTAGGTGAGTGTCATTGTAGCTTCCTAAGGTGTTGGGATCATCCACTTAGGCTTAAGGCCATCCTATCACACATAATACTCCCTTCCTTGAGTACTCTAAGGAGGATAGGCATGGCCAAGTAATGTTGAGATTAACCACTTGGGTTAGGGACCTTTAAGTTATGCATAATGTCCCTTCCCTGAGTACTCCAAATAATACCACCACATCTATCTTAGTTAAGGTGTGTGTAACCCAAATCAAAACCTAAATTCATATTGTCATTATGTTTCCACTTATTAACCACTCATATTTGGAGTCATCCTGGGCTAGGACCTAACCTCCAATGCATAGGATCCCTAACAACCACTTTTGGTCCCCAACACCTATGGTGAGCCACTCACCTAGGGCTTCTACCCTACTCAAACAGAAGAGCATTACATACCTTATTGAGAAAAGTTAATTTTTCAAATACAATATGCCTCAAAAGAAAACATAGAAAGAAAAAAATATACTTGACAACATCCATGGGCTAAGGTCTTGGCAAGAATTAAGAAAACTGGCTAGAATTCATAAAACTATGCATCTACCCCTTATTATTGCACGTATGTGTATTGAAACTACATTTTTATAGAAACTATGTGTTTATTAAGAAGAAAGGCACATATGTTAAGTCTAGTTGCACAAGTATTATATTGGTACACTTATCTTGCAAAATGACACATACATCTAACAAAGGCTCACATATGAACTAGTAGCACTTATGTTGCATAAAATTGTGCATTTTCTTTGCAGAGCGGTGCATTTGTTCTTCAACACATTTAATAAATAGATCAACACATATGTGCTAATCATGCCAATAGACAATAGATAACATGATTAATGTAGTGTTGCACATTGGTTTAGTATAATTGTGTATTTATTCTAGAATTCACAAAAAAACTATAAAGAAGAATGTTATGGATGTAATTCCATAATTTAGAACATTCGAGGGTTCATCTGGGTTGAAACCCTAGACTAGGACACCAATGTACTCTTTATTCGAGGAATTATATCCCTAGAAAACTATTTCAGACTGAAAGCCTCCCCCCCCCCCCCCCCATGATCAAAGAAAATTTACATAGAACAAAACTTACAATTCCCTAGAGACTTCCATAATTTACAAGGATATTTAAGTGTAGATATTTACAAGCATATTTCACACACATAATAGACAGTTCCATACTTATTGAAAGGATTAATTTATATCTATTTACATGGGAGAATGATTGGCCCACTTGTTTTCTTGAGTTGTAAATGAAGTTGCTTGCTGATGGAACCCCCAAGCCTCCTAAATCTTTCAATTTCTTCCCTCCTCATTCTCCTGGGCTCCCTAGTTGTAGGTGTAAAAATGTTAATAATAATGTTTTTTGACTATATTTTTTGGCATTCTTTCTTCTTTAATTTAATTGTCGGGAGGATCCTTATTTATATGGTGTTAAAATGGTTGCATTGGTTGTGCAGTTGCAGTGATGCCCTTAACTAAGGTTCTTATTAATTAAATTGACTTTATAATGTTTGTATGAAAAATGTTTAATATTCTCATTAGTTGAAAGTTGTTAAGATGATCTCGAGTTTTATTCCCAAAGGTGCCTAATAATGTAATGGTTAAATTCTTGTCATCTCCTTCAAGGGTCAAGGGTTGAAGTCTTTGGAACCTTTTGTCACATTAGTTCAATCTAGATTCTTGTTATGCTTCAAGCTCATGGTATAAATATTTGAAAAGTTGTGTAGGTGATTCGGTTGAGGTGAATTTCTGATAGTGATAGGTTTAAGGTTTGAATCTCTTCTCTTATTTAAAATTTTTTATTCCACTAATCAAATTTGAAACTATTTATGCAAGAATACACATTAAACATAATTGTATAGCACAAATTAGATACATATATATCTACTTGGGTATATATGTGTGCAACCATATATATATATATATATATAGAGAGAGAGAGAGAGAGAGAGAGAGAGAGAGAGAGAGAGAGAGAGAGAGAGAGAGAGAGGCACAACTATTATTCAATAAAGATAAAATAAATCATTAAGCCAACAAAATATAGACATCCTATGATTCTCATTTGGGTTACTAAATCTCCTATCACATATTGTTAGGCTCATTGTGCCTAAGTGGATCATGGTTCCATTTTCAAATCATTTATGTTATAGAAGCTTAGTACCTATTCCTACACAGACCTACACCACCAACCAACACACATCTATACAATCTCATGATATATCTTACAATATTATAAGCATCAAGTGGGTAAGTAGGGATAGAATCTGATGAAATGAAAAATCTCATTAAAACATGTAAATTGTATGCATATATGTATGTACTAAATGTATCTACTATCACTAGCACTAAAATATAAATCTAGTACAAAATAATCTCAAATCAAGTCGCTAGGGTGACACTACATGACTAGAAAAAAGTGATCAATGCCATAGTTCAAAGTAAGATCTCAAAAAATAATGTTATTTGAACCTAAAAAATCAAGAAGATAACCAAGACCAAAGAGAGAACCTAGAAATCATAAGCATGTAGCATGTCCATCCATAGACACCTCTAAATATGTGTTGTGTTAAGTATGATCTCCTTCAAATTCCCAAGAGAAAAACCACAACAATAAAATCCAAAAAAATTGAACCTCAAGAGATCAATCATAACATAATATTATGGAATCTACATGGATGTAAACCTCTCAAAGAAGATCATAGTATTCCATTTCCTATTTTAGTAAATCATTCCACTACCATCTCCTACTATCATCATAAATGAAAATACACCTTGAGTAGATAACCATACTATCCTTTGTTCATGATGAATCATTCAGAATCATCTAATAGTAGCTTAAGAACCATGACTATGAAAAAAAAGAAACTTAAAGTACTTGGAAGTAATGATGGGAAATACCTCTCAAGGGATAAATTATCAAGTAGATCAAGAGTGGGGAATCAAAATTCTTTTCCAAGATATGTAAGTCATCACAACTTATCTAAGAAAATCTCCTTATGGGTCTCTATTGAACTTAAGTCCAACCAAGGTATAGGCTCCTTGAAATTTCTCTTGAAATATCATCAAGAGTATCCATCTCAACAATGTATCTTTCATCTCAAGATAACTCTAGCCTCACCTAAGTCTTGAAGTATCCACAAGCACCTATTATCAGCCAATCCATGCCAAAATTTAAATGCAAGATAATATTATCATTAAGTATTAGTAAAATTATCAAAGTACCTAATACTAGGAAACTAAACCAAGATCAATGCCAACACTCCAACTATGGAATCACAAACACAAACATGACAATGTTATCTAAATCATCTCCTCCAAAGAGATAACATGCACCACTGATCATATCAAATAACTATAAAAGCTACCATGATAATAGATCAAATGAAATAATAAAATACACCTCTACCAATAATCACTTGAATCATCAAGACATCAACACATATAATCACATGAAGATACCATCTCTAACTAGTGAACCAACAAATGTAAAAGACCCTTATGCAAAAATAGTGTCTAAGGCATCCTCCAACATTTGCAACACTAAAGAAGATCATCCATCACCATATGATGAATATACAATCATTGCTAAATCTTTCACTAAATCATGATATTGAGCTCTCCAAGCATATGATAGACCATCCCCTAAATCTGAAAATCATCCAAGCCCACACATGACATTGAGTGAAACCAAGATTTCCAACCTAAGGAAATTCACCATGCTAAAGGACACCATAACTGACTATCCAAGTATTCACTTACCATCCATCCTCATTTCTCAAATAAACTACATCAATGATCAAGTGACCACAAACAAGGCCAACTTACAAGTATTCACCAACACTGAATCAAATATGGTGGATATAAATAATCTACATCCAAGTTATCTCACTATAATTAAATGGGTGGCTTACACACTTGACTACAATAACTTGTAAATCCAATCACTTCAATATGCAAACCCACTATCACATCATTGACATGTAAAAATGAGATCTCAAATAGAATAATCATTTAGATGCCATGAATCAAATACTAGATCAAGTACATATCTAATTTTCCAATTCTATTCACATTGAGCACCAAGTCTAGGAATCCAAAAACATCACCACAAAAATGTTGAGTGAATGATCATGTACCAACATCCTCACACTCATTCTCTCATAATGTATAAAGCTTTCATGCATGTATAACTACAACTATATCATCCAGTAACACCTTGAAGGAACCATGGTCTAAAAATAACTCTTTAGTAGATCCATAAAATGATAATTTTTTTTCTTGAGCATTCAAAACTTGCAAAATAAATGTGTTCAAGAACACCTATACACATCCACACCAAATTTTCATCTAGAATAATCAAAAGGTTGAAAATAATAAATAGTAAAATCGAGAATAGTGGATTGTTATAGATTAGCATCATCATATATTTTAAGGAAAATCTTAAAACCCCTTAGATCCAAGAAACAAGATCTAAGCCATGCAACAAAAAAAATCTAAGACGAAAATGCAGCATGGGAACTCCAAACCCGCTCGTGACCAACTCCACACCCACCACTAGTACATGCATCCAAGAGAGATAGGCTATCCAAAAGCTTCTATATGATCTAATGATCAACTTCATGATCTCTATGCATTCAAGGTAACAAAAGAAATTCCTTCCAATATCCATGCATTAGGAATTATTCCACTATCAACCAAGACCTTCAAATCAACGCCATTTCAAAATAACCAACTTCATTTTGTTTGGCTTCAGCATCCTTCAAAAAAAAATTGTCTCTAGGAAAACTAAATCAACTACAAGATATTCATTCATTAAAGGATTAATCATCAGTTAATTCCTTCAAGCTCCGCAAGCTAAGAAATCTTAATAGAAGAAATACCTAGAACAAGAAACATTATGAATCCTCATATGAAAGTAGCATGAAAATCATAGAACTTGGTTCTAATACTAATTGAAGGGAAATAAGAGCATCCTAGAAAGCTATACGAAATTGCTATGTACATATAGTAGGATTTTTTTTTTTAATAGCTTCTAATAAACAAATACAAGTACATAATTCTACATCATGAAAAGTGCAAGTAGACATAATTAATTTCCCATAATTAAAACCTTAAAAGAGAGTGATTACAATTAACAAATCTAACATATTCCAACAGTATTACAATGTACATATTTAATATTTTAGTATCATGAAACTAGAAGAATGAGACAAAATAATAAACACTGATATATGTGGGGAAAACCCTTTGAGGTAAAAAAACCTCATAGTCCAAAAAATTGAGCCAATGTATTATTCAACAATAAAAGACAATATATTTTTAGGCTCTAAGCCTTAACATTGATTTTTACATCTTTCTCCATTCTAGAGAAAATATGTCATCATAAACTTATATAATGAACTTCTCTTCTTGTTGGAAATATGGCTAAGTAGGATGAGTTCATTTATGACAACATATATCTCAAGATGAGATACTAGAATGTACAAATGAAGACCCTATAGTTAGAGCCAAAAAATTGTCTAAGTGTCAGACAATTTCACTGGCAATACATAGATATTTTTTGTTATTGAAAAGTCTATAG
Source organism: Cupressus sempervirens (assembly GCA_028749045.1). NCBI lineage: Eukaryota > Viridiplantae > Streptophyta > Pinopsida > Cupressales > Cupressaceae > Cupressus > Cupressus sempervirens. The sequence goes on along the minus strand of CM053791.1, from coordinate 114,240,892 downwards.
AGATATTTGGCATGTGTGCAATTAAGGACATGTAGTACAAAGTTCCTTGATGATGTGGCTATGTGTGCAATATAGTTCGATCAATACAACATCAGTTATATCAAACTTACCAGTAAAGGTAGTAAATCAAGCATAATAAAGCATGACAAGGAAATGGCAATTACAAGTTGAGGAATTATTTTGGGAACAAAATAATTGCTTAACTAATTAGGGATGACATCCTAGATGTTTACCCTAAGTTAGCATGATCTAATTTTATATTTAGTTGAACATGTGAAAGCATTAAGGCCGATTGGACAGAGTTTTGTAAAAAGGAAAGGTATATGTAATAAATCATAACTTGTGAAGCAATGTGCAAGTATGTGAACTATGTATATGATATGTGAGCTTATGTGAAGGCTATATGATGTGAATTTTGATGAAAGATCAGAGATATGAGAAGTACAATAGTCAACAATAAAGAGGTTTTTGTATCTATCTCTTTTGTATAAAGGCATTATATTGTATAATTGCATGTTAGGGTAGTGGGCTCTTCTTGCATACATTTGTAATTATATTACTAGCTCCTAATAGGGTTGAAGAAACTTCGAATACGATCGAGGCTTTTAATAGGGCCTAGTCCTCTAACAAGGATCGAGACACTATATGTATTTCATAGACTCCTAACATGGTCAATATCCTTAACATGATTCTTTTGTTTAGTGGATCATTTTGAGGGTACCATCCCCACTAGATTTTTCCCTTGGCCAAGGTTTCCCTAGTTAACAAAATATGGTGTTATGAGTTCTCTTTCTATATGGATTTTTTTACTATTCAACATTGTTGGTTTACATTCATATGCATGTTGTAAAGTAATTAACAATATTTAGTTGCAGGAAAAGTTTGTAGAATACTAATTCAGCCCCCCTCTCAGTATTATCTATTTCTAACATTTGGTTTCAGAGCTTAGTTACTTAGAAGAGGCTTAACAACTTGAGTAAGGTCCCTATGAATATGGAACAATTAAAAATGAAATCTTGAAGAAGGCCTTGAATAGATTGATCTTCTTACTGAAGAGAGAGATAACCTGAAAGAAAGGTGTGAAGATGCTAAAGATTACATTGGGAAATTAAAAGATAAGATTGATCATCTCAAATCTAGAAAAGAACCTAGAGAGAAGACCAATGATAGTGATGAGGTAGAAACCATAAAGAAAGAAAATGAAATTTTGAAACATGAGTTAAAGATTGTTGAACTAAAGTTGAGTCCAAAGAAAGACGATAGAAAGATTGAATCAGATTTGAAATATGAGAATGTAGACTTAAGATCACATCTGACAAAAGTGACATCTGAACTAGATTCTATCAAAATAGGGCATGTAGAATTAGAGAAGTACAATATCATTGTGAAAGAACAATTAACCTAGGCTAAGGAAAATTTAGAGAAGCTTTATTCTAGTAGTGATAAAATTGATGAACAACTATTCTATCAAAGATCTTCTTATGATAAGACAGGTCTTGGATATCTTATTGGAGAAAAAATTTCAAAGAAATATGAAGCTAGAAAAGAACCAAATCTAGTTGTTGAAACCCCTAAACCTAAGGAAAATTATTAGAATAGGATTGAACCAAGAAAGTCTACATAATTACCTAAAGAATTTGAGCAAGTAAGTCAACTTGAGAAATGTAATGAATCCAAATAAATAGAGCAAGTTTAACCACCTAAAGAAGTAAGACATGAATTTAGAGGTAGATGTTTTATATGTAATGAAGTTGGTCATATGAAGAGAGATTGCACAGGTAAGTCTTTCAAACCTATCACTAATTTCTATTGTTATAATTGTCAAGATTTTGGACATAAAGCAGTAGATTGTAGGAAACCAAAATTTGATGATAATAGTGGCAATAGTAGAATGTTTAGGGATACTAATCCTGTAGGTAATGAAAGAAGGAGATCCTCAAGTAGATCTAATGATGGAGAAGGAGATAATGGAACTATTGGAATACTTTAGAATAACTAGGGGGGGATGAATCAATTATCCAAGGTCCATATGTATAAATAAAACTTTTCATAGCTTAGTGAACTCATAATCATTCATACCCATGCATGCAGCCACTGGATTGTGCAATCACTAAAACTTGTATGTTACTATCAAATCAACTTGTAGAAATGTAAAGCATGAAACATAATAGATTCATCAACACACTTGACACAATGATTTATGTGGAAATCCAATTTGGAAAAAACCACCAATAACATGCTACTTCTTTTCACTCTTCTGAAGTGATGCCCCATGAAAGGCCAACCCTGTTAAAGGTTATAATACACACTGTTAAATGTGACCCGGTTAAGGGATTTCAATCACCATGTTAGGAGTAAGCCTTGTTAGAGGACTTTAGGCCATTCACTTGGAATATCACCTTGTTAAAGGATTTACAAATGACTGTTAGGTCAACCTTAATCGAAAGGATTTACCCTAGATTGATACAATTGTTAGAGAGTAATATAGAGCTTTGATCTGATACAACTTACAACTTCTCTTGTAGATTACATATCTCTATTCAGTCCTCAATTCTACTTGGCCTTCATACTTTGTAGCTCTGATAGCTTATTCACCCTTCAAGCATTCATCTCCTTAAGCCTTCTTGCTTAACATGCCATTACAAACTCTTCTCTTAGGTCACTTGATGAAGCAAAACCCTTAACTCCTTTTCTTCCTTAGGTCCTCGCACATGACAACTTTGCTTCATGACCAGATATTCCTATAAATAGGAAATTAGGATACTTTCCTTCTCTTTTTCCATCGCCCAATTTATGATTTGGATGGATTAGGTAGGATACAATGTATCTACCCCATATCTCATATCTCTTCTAGAAACTTCTCCTAGAATCCATTTGAATTCACCTAAAAATGCTTTAGCTCAAATTCTGTGCCACCACCTCATCATCCTTATCTTCCACCTAGTTCACAAGTTTCAAGAAAAAAAACTTGTCAGCTCAGATTCAACAAATATTTAATCTCTTAAATAATGCAATAGCTTGACATTATCAACCTTTTGATGCTCAACACATATTGCATTGCTTGGCATCAACTATGAAATCACTTAGCATCAACTAAAGTTTACTGATGCTCGACATTAACTAAACTTTACTCGCATCAACTATCTTTCTTGACATCCACTAGAATTTTCTTTTACTTGGCTCCAACTGACTTTCTACTTGACTTGCACTAACTTTTCTCGGCACCTACTATCTACTTGGTCAAGCTTGGCAGACAAACTTTGTGTAACTTGTTCTTCTAAACTTTCTAACTATAGCCAACATTTGTAACCTTAAGTAGATTATCAATACATCATGTCATCACTGTCTTAACTGATCCTTGTACTTCATTACATAATCATAACTCAACCTTTCCTCTAGGTGCTTTTGTTACATCTTATTAATCAAATCCTCTTTATCAATCAACTAAGTGATAGTACTTGGATCTTATAAGCATTTTTATTACCAACAAATAACAGGTTTGACATCAATGACAAAACAATGATTGAAACACATAGTCTTCTTCAATAATCTCCCTCTTTCAATAATCTCTCTTCAAAAATGTTCTTTTCAATCAAATCTCAACAATCTTCCTCTTTGGCATTGATGGCAAACCAAATTGATCAACCAAGTCAATCAAATGATGAACATCTTGTTCAACCAAACTGACTAGGTTAAAATAGTAAGACAATACCAAAAAGAAAAATTGTATCAAAATGTTCTCCCTCTATCAACAACTTCCATCTTCTGATTAGGTTACAAAACTCTTTCTTATAACTCCCTTTGAGTTCCTTCTTGTATCTCCCTCTTACTAGGTAGATTAAGATTTCTCCCTTAGCATTTATACTAGTTTAATAAGCAGAATATCTCCCTTTGTGATTATACGTTCTAACTTTGATCTATCTCCCTTTTGATCAGTAAATCTCTCCCTCTTTTCTGGCTCTTGATCAATATCTCCCTATCTTTCTAACTCTTGATCAATAGAATATCTCCCTCTTTGACAATAATGCCAAATACATATACCAAAAACTTGTCATCTTAAAACATGAAAATATAAGCTTTTGCAGTTTCTTCAGTTTCTCCTTTTGTCACCTTGCTTGTGACTTGTTTTGAAGTTTCAATTTTGTGATTACTCTAGGTAGCTCCTAGAGTAAGATCCTCTGCATTAATGTGTAACATATGAATATCATGTTGTTTGATGCAGGACACTCCTCTTATTACTTAGATAGACTTTGATAGGGGTATCACCCCTAGTTTACCTCTTAGATACTCATGAGCATCCTTAGGTAATGATTTTGTGAATATATCAGCAATTTGCTCCTTTGTGTTGATATATTCCAGCTTCACCTCTTTATCTTGAACTAACTCTCTCAAGTAATGATACTTTATTGCAATGTGCTTAGTCTTTATGTGCATCACTAGATCCTTTGATATATTAATAGCACTTGTATTATCACAATAAAGTATCACTGGTTCTATGATCTATTCCTTCATTCCTTTGAGTAACTACTTGATCCATACAATGTACAATTTATAGTAGCAACAACATATTCAACTTCAGCAATAGATTGTGAAGTACAACTTTGTTTCTCGCTAGTCCATGTAACTAGTCTCTTCCCTAAGAAAAATGATCTTCCATTGGTGCTCTTTCTATCATCAATGTTTCCAGCCCAATCAACATCAATGTAGGTTCTCAATTCAAACTTGTCATTCTTCTTGTAGTATAGACCAAAATCTTTTTTTCCTTTCAGATATCTCATTATTCTCTTCACAACCATTAAGTGATTCTCCCTAGGATTAGTAGAAAATCTTCCAACTATCCCTACAAATAATACAATGTCACGTCTACTATGTACTACATATTGCAATTTATCAATCATAGACCTATATAATGTTTGATTCACCTTAGCTAAATCATCATTCTTTGACAACTTGTGTCCTGTCACCATAGGTTTACTTACTAGTTTGGAATCTTCTAATCCAAAAAATTTCAATATTTCCTTGACATATTTTGACCGAGTGATGTATATACCATATTTCATCCGATATACTTGCAAAACCACAAAAAAATTGATCTCTCCAAACAAAGACATTTCAAATTCTTTCTTCATCTAATTTGTAAAATTCTTACATAAAACATCTTGACCTCCAGATATGATATCATCAACAAATATTTCAGATAACAAAATACCTTTGCCTTTTTCTATCTTTATGTACAGATTACTGTTATCATTTTCAAATCCAATCTTTACAAGATAAGTATGAAGTCTCTCATATCACGCTCTTGGTGCTTGTTTCAAACCATATAGAGCTTTGTGCAGTCTACATACCATGTTCTTATTGTTAATATCAACAAAACCTTCTGGCTATTCTATGTAAAATTCTTCCTCTAATATGCCATTCAAAAATGTAGATTTAACATCCATCTCATAAACTTTGAAACCTTTGTATGCAACATAAGCAAGAGTTCTTACTCCTTCCATTCTTGCAACAAGGGAAAATGTCTCCCCATAGTCAATTCCTTCTTCTTGTGCATAACCCTTGCAAATTAATCTTGCTTTATTTTTTGTGACTTCACCATTTTCATCTAGCTTGGTTCTAAATACCCACTTGGCACCAATCACATTCTTGTCTTTTGGTCTAGGAACTAGACTCCATGTTTTGTTCTTCTCTATTGATTCAACTTCTTCTTCCATGGCTTTATACTAGTCAAAATCCTCTAATGCATCTTTTACTATTTTGGGTTCCTTCATGCTCAAAAAACATGATTCACTTCTCAATCTATTCCTTGTCATTAGCCTAGCATCTTTATCTCCAATATTTGAATAGTAGGATGATGTCTTTTGGCATATTTGGACAATCTTGGCTCAACTCTTGTTTCTTCATTTTGTCTTTTAGCTTCATAATCACTATGTACATCTCTGTCAAGTATCTTAGCATCTCCTTCATGTGTACTAATCTCAAAATTAGAATGTACCACCACTTGATTCTGTAACATGGCATATGAATGTAGCTCAGTTCCTAAATGCAACTCGACATTCATAGGATATGACTCATCAGTCACTAAAGCTTGCTGATGGTTTGCAACTTGATTTACATCATCTTCTTCAACAAATATACCTTCATAAAAGTATACAAATGATTTGTATTCTTCTGGTTCTTTCATAGGTTCAACCTCATGTACTTCTGTATATTCATCAAAGGTCACATTTGCACTTTTCACAATTTTGTTAGTGTTAGTATTCAAACACTTGTAAGCTTTACTTCTTGTGGAGTAGCCAAGGAATATACCTTCTTCACTTTTTGCATCAAGTTTACCATTCCTAACATCTTTACGAATGTAACATTTTCTTCCAAATACCTTTAAATATTTTACATTGGGTGGATATCCATACCATAGTTCAAAAGGTGTTGAATGAGTACCTTTCTTGACTTGCACATAGTTCAAGGTATATATAGTAGTACTTACATCTTCTCTCCAATACTTTAGAGCAACATTCTTCTCCATCATGAGTGTTCTAGCACAATCCATTTCTCATTTTAGCAATCCCATTTTGTGGAGGGATTCTGGGGCAGATGCCTATCTTTTGATTCCTTACAAAATATCTCAAACTCATTTAATATGAATTCTCCTCCTCTTTCTGATCTCAAACATTTTAGACTCTTACCTGTTTCTTTCTCAACTCTTGCTAAGTACCACTTAGACATTTGAAAAGCATCAGATTTTTATTTTAGAAACATGACTATCATCATCCTAGAATAATCATCAACAAATAGCATTATGTTCTTATCTCCCTTATAGCTTTGTACCTCAATTGGTCCACACAAGTCAGTATGAATAATCTCTAGTATTTCTTTAGAGGTATAAGCTTTACTCTTAAAGATTGACTTTGTCATTTTGCCTAACTGATACTATTTACACATTATATTGCCAGGTTTCTTCAATTTAGGCAAACCTCTATCTTTCTTCATGTTACTAATACTAACCAAGTTATCAAAATTAACATGACATAACCTTTTGTGCCAAAGCCATACATCATCAAATTTTACAACAAGACAAGTAGCATCCTCTATATCAAGATAGAATAGATTACTTCTAGTTTGATCACCTTTTCCAATTAGTTTCCCATTTGTGTCATATATCTTAGCAATCTTGTTTTCAAATTCAACCTTGCATCCCAAATTGTTCAATTGTGACACACTCAACAAGTTATAATTTAATCCTTCAACATAGTAAGCATTGTCACATGAAATCTTATCTGTGAGTTTGATAGAACCTTTTCTTTTTATCAAACATGGTCATCATTAGCAAATCTTACACTATTTCCATCATAATAGTTTAAGTTAATGAACTTACTTTTGTCTCTAGTCATGTAATGTGAGCATCCACTATTAATGATCCATTTATAATTTTTGTTCACACAAGTCACAAGTGCAGTTGCCTCATCTTCATCGGATTCATCTTTGATTGCAACATACACCACTTCATTATCATGTTCATCAGAATCATCTCTTGTTTTCTCTTCAACAATGTAGCATGACTTCTTGCCTTTATCTTTGTAATCTTTGCTATCATCTTCTCTTATGATCTTGTGCTTGTCACCACCTCTATAGTTCTTCTTCTGTGTACATCTTGTAGCAATATGACCAACCTCATTGCAATTGAAACAAATGATGGGTAACTTACCTTTGATCTTGCCTTTGCCTCTATGGAATCTTTTTGCTAGTAGTGCTTCTAGTTGTTCAATGTCTTCCTCATCTGTATCACTGTCACTAGACACATATTTTATCTTTCTCTTCTTCCTCTACTTCTTCTCATCAGAATCCTTCAATAATAGCTTAGCTTTGAAAGTAGATTCAAGATTCTCAGCTTTGTAATTATCAAAGTTAGATAGCTCAAAAGAAGTTAGTCTACCTACCAGACCTTCAAGGGTTAGATCATTCCCTAGAATACATCTTAGTTCTTGAATTGTAGAAACTCTAATAGCATAAATAGGCAATATTGTTCTTGAGACTTTGCTTAACATAGTATCATCATCTATCTGACTAATAGCTCCTTTTATTGCACTAACAACTTCTTTTATTCTAGCAACATATTGAGCAATATTTTCACTTTCTTCCATTCTCATATCATCAAACTTACCTTTGAGACTCTCAGATTTGGCTCTTTGAACATTTTTGTCTCCTCCATAGATGGTGGCTAGGGAATCACACATTTTCTTTGCATTGTCAAGACCTTTGATATCATCAAATTTGACATAGCTTAGGGCAGAGGAAATCTCCAACATTGCCTAATTGTGTTCTTTCTTCTTCTTCATATCTTTAGGAGTTAGTGCTCCAACTAGATTAACATGTTCCACCGAAATGGTAGATTGTGCATGATCTCCAAGTCCTCCAAGGTGTAGCTTCATCAAAATCTACCATGTAGAAAAGTTATCTCTATTGAGCTTGGGTACTTCTCTTTTAGACATCTCAATTTTTGTGCTTCTAGTACCTTCAAACTAGTCCTCTTAAGTAGATGAATCTGATACCAATTGTTGGAATACTTTAGAATAATTGAGAGGGGGGGGGGGGGGGGGGGTGAATTAATTATCCAAGGTCCATATGTATAAATAAAATTTTTCACAACTTAATGAACTCATAAACATTCATACCCATGCATGCAACCACTGGATTGTGTAATCACTAAAACTTGTATGTTACTGTCAAATCAACTTGCAAAAATGTAAAGCATGAAACATAACAAATTCATCAACACACTTAAAAAAATGATTTATGTGGAAACCCAATTTGGGAAAAACCACCAGTAACATGCTACTTCTTTTCACTCTTCTGCAGTATTGCCCTATGAAAGGCCGACCCTGTTAAAGGTTACAATACACACTGCTAAATGTAACCTAGTTAAGAGATTTCAATCACCCTGTTAGGAGTGAAACTTGTTAGAGGAATTTAGGCCATTCACTTGAAATACCCATTGGTTAAAGGATTTACCCTAGACTATTACAATTGTTAGAGAGTAACAGTAGAGCTTTGATCTGATATAACTTACAACTTCTCTTGTAGATTACAGATCTCTATTCAATCTTCAATTCTATTTGGCCTTCATACTTTGAAGCTCTAATATCTTGTTTACCCTTCAAGCATTCATCTCCTTAAGCCTTCTTGCTTAACATTGCGTTACAAACTCTTCTCTTAGGTCACTTGATGAAGCAAAACCCTTAACTCCTTTTCTTCCTTAGGTTGTCACACATGAGAACTTTGCTTCATGACCAAACATTCCTATAAATAAGAAATTAGGATATTTTCTCGCTCATTTTTCATCATGCAATTTAGGGTTCAGATGGATTAGGTAGGATACAAAGTATCTACCCATATCTTATATCTCTTCTAGAAACTTCTAGAATTAATTTAAATTCACCTAAAAATGGTTTACCTCAAATTCTATGCCACCAGCTTATCATCCTTTTCTTCCACCTAGTTTACAAGTTTCAAGAAAATAAACTTTGTCATCTTAGATTCAGTGAATCTTTTATCTCTTAAATAATGCAATAACTTGACATTATCAACCTTTTGATGCTCGACATGTACTGCGTTGCTCAACATCAACTATAAAATCACTCAGCATCAACTAAAGTTTACTGATGCTCGACATCAACTAAACTTTACTTAGCATCAACTATCTTGTTCAACACCCACTAGAATTTTATTTTACTCAGCTCCAACTAACTTTTTGCTTGGCTTGCACTAAATTTTCTTGACACCTACTATCCACTTGATCAAGCTTGGCAGACAAAGTTTGTGTAACTCATTCTTCTAAACTTTCTAAGTGTAGCCAACATTTGTAACTTTAAGTAGATTATAAATACATCATGTCATCACTGTCTTAACTAATCCTTGTACTTCATTACATAATCATAACTCAACCTTTCCTCTAGGTTCTTTTATTACATCTTATTCATCAAATCCTCTTCATCAATCAACTAAGTGATAGTACTTGAATCTTATAATAAGCAGTTGTCTTACTAGAAAATAACAGGTTTGACATCAGTGATAAAACAATGATTGAAACACATAGTCTTCTTCAAAAATATCCCTCTTTCAATAATCTCTCTTCAATAATGATCTTTTCAATTAGATCTCAATAGGAACAAGAAGAAATATTGTATGTTATAAGTGTAACAATTTTGGACACATTGTGAGGAACTACAGAGCACTAGTCAATCAAAATGGACTTGATCAGAAAAGGAATATACCTGTATGTTAGTTATGCAATAAATTTGGACATATTGAAAGATGTTGTAGAATGGATATGAGGAATATTAATAGGAACCCAAACTATAGAAGGAACAACAAAAAAAATAACAAAAGGAATGACAATAGTAGTAACAGTCAGAAAGAAGCACTTGAAGAGCATGTTAAATAATTCAAGGAAGTATTTGTGAGAGAAAATGATCCATCAAGTTCACATGTGGTTTTAGAAGAACAATATTTTGATGCACCTAATGAGAGACTGAAGTCATCCATTGTGTGTGATTCATCTTATTTGAATTAAGAACTAGTCTATCGAAGACAGAGTATTAGAAAGATGGAATAGAAGTTAATGACCGAGTTAGAAGTTGTGAAGTTAACAGAAGGAAAAGTAGATCATAAGGAAGCTTTGGTTAAGAGTGCAAATAATTTCAAGATCCTATGAGGCTGCTAGAGTGAAAATAAGTTCATTGGTTAACAGATAACAACTTTAACAAATTAGATAGTTGCACAATCAATGTGAAGTTCAATTTGAAAAGATTTAAAGGATGCGAGCAATATTTTGAGTACCATTCAATCGTGTGAAGAATTAAGAAGCAATTGAGATAAACTTGATAGTGAAGTAAGGGTGACTTTGAAGTATTTGCAAGTGGGAAGTAAGAAAGCCCTAATTACACAAATTCTAGGTATTTTATGGAGTTTTTAAGCTGCGTTTTTAATATCTTTGAATCAATTAAGATGGAAAATCCAAATATATATGATATAAGTAAGAGGCCAAAATAAAAGTTCAAGAAAAACCCAGTTGTGTCAATGGAAGATGATCCCTTGGGATCATTTTCACAACTCTCATCAAATGTATTGCATGTAGAGGATATAAGGGCATACATCCACTACAAGTTTGATACCATTGGTGACAGTGATATTTACAAGGATTTAGATGTGGTATGCAACAATGAGTTGTCATTGAAATAAGGTTTTCAACATTTGGAAGAACTACGTATTATCTGACAGATGTTCTATATAGAGTTTGATAATCATGAATGGAGCAAAATCCATGAAGGAATATGTTGGGTAGGAGACATCCTTGTCATGATTGAAAATGGCATGATCCATAGGTTTACTGGATTAAGAAATGAAGGAAACAATCTAGTGAATGAAAAAATGTTAAGAAATTAGTTGAGACGAATCTCAAGACCAAGACAGATGGTAGAAACATGAGGATTGATCTAATTAAGGAAGATGATGTAAGAATCATTAGCAAAATCATAGGATACAAGATGAACCATAAGGCTGAACTCTATACTTGTTGGATTTATCCATGTAGCTTATCTAATTATAGTAAAAAGGGAAAAGATCAACGTGTGAAATTGTGAAGCAACAGTTGCTTGACAACATTGAGAAGTTGAAAAGGACAAAAAGTATAGTTTTTAGATTTGAATCACTATTAACTCATCTATTCTTCCAAGTTATTAAAAAGTTTCTAGGTATGCCTGATCATGAATGGAATGTATATAAGTGCACAATGAATTTGATTACTTATCGCTACATGAAATAATTATAGGAAAAAATTATTAAAGATATAACCAAGATGATGAAAAGTTTCCAATCTAAGATGAAGAAGAGATTTAGGATGCCTCCATCATTGGTGGAGAAGTACAATGATGATATATGTTTCATGGTTGAAACTGATGTCACATGTATTGAAGCAGTTGAACCCAGAGTCAAGTTCATAGACCCTATGGGCTATGAAATGAGTGAAGATCTTGTTGAAGGCTATGTGAAGATCATCCTAGAATTTGATAGGGGCAAGGAATGCCCTAGATGGGGTACTTATGAGGAAAAGACGAAAGGAGTTCACAATGATCTTTATAGAAAAGATATTGAGAAAAGGGTAGACAAGAAGATTGCCTTGGAATTCAATGAAGTTAATGGGATTGCCTTGGAAATGAAGGCAAGTGGTCAAACAAATATATTGACAGCCACATCCGTTGTAGTGGTAGGACCTATAGAAGGAGTGACAGTAGTAGTATCTACTTCCCAGATACCTACTGTTCCTTATGCCATAGTAGCACAAGTACAACCCACTGTTGTACAACCAACCAAGAAGTTTGATGAAGAAGAAGTCACTATTACTGATGTCAAATCATCCATTCCTCCAAGAAAATTAGAGACTCACCAAGGAAAAACAACAGGTTGAGTCACCTAGCAAGAAGAGGACTAAGCAATTGTCAAGTGGACCTAGAAAGAGAAGGAAGACATTGCAGATGATTGAATTAGATAAGTATGATGAGTCAAAAGATGACGAAGAAACATAAGACACACCAAATGAACAAGTAGTTGGAGAAGCAAGGACATCAACTAGAAATAATCCCTGGAAGCCAAAGGTAGAGAACTTAAATGTTCAAATTATTAATGATGACAATTTTGTTCAATTAAATAAGTATTATAGTCTGTATAGCAACATGGATAGACTACAACTAGAAAATTTTATAGTTCGGAATATGGTTTTGAAGAACATAATATTTGAAGATATAAAGAGGAATATGCCACAAGTTTGTATAATAGACTAATTAATAGAAGAAGAAGAATCATTGAAGAAGACAAGAAAATTAGAGAAAATCTAATAAAGAAACTTTGTGAAGTTAACAATGATGATGACATGAATGGAATAATGAAGGGTATTAATCCCTTATTGAGAAACAAAAGAAGAGCTATTCTCTTGATGGGAGGAAATTATGAAGATGTAAACAAGGAGACATAAGAAGCTATTGTAAAATACATGACCTCTGTACCCAAAATTGTAGAAAAGAGCATGAAGTTAGGGGGAGCAATCCATATGTCTATTAAGCAGAGTACTCTAGTAGTAGCTACAATAGAAGTTAAAGACACAAAGATGAAAAACTTATCTTCAAAAATCTCTATTGGGACTGACACCATGCAATTTGGTGCCACAAAGGTGATAGTAAACATTGGAGAAGATCCTTTTAAGGATCTTTGGCCAAACATTGTTAACAATATCATTGATTACTCTAGCTTAGATGAGGAAGAGGAGAAGAGAAAGAATGAAGCAAAAGAGAAAAAGAGAAAAGAAGATGAGAAGAAAGAAGAAGAGAGGAAGAAAAAGAAAAGAGTAGAGAATGTAAAGACACATAAAGAGGAAAAAAGAAAGAAAAAACAAGAAGAAGATAAGAAAAAGGAGGAAGAAGAAATCAGAAGACAAGGAGAAAAAGATGAAGGAGGAAGAAAAGAAAAAGAAGGAAGAAGAGGAGAAGAATAGAAAAGAAGAAGAGAAGAAGAAGTAGAAGAGAAGAAAAATAAGGAAGAAGAAGAGGAGAAAAGGAAAAAGGATGAAGAAATCAAAAGAAAGGAAGGTGAAAAGGAGAAAGAGGATGAGGAAAAGAGAAGAGAAGAAGAAAAAAGGAAGAAGAAAGAAGAGGTGAAGGAGAAGGAAAGTGCACCCAACACGTCTTCCACCATAGTAGCACTAACAAGTTTAGATGATGATGGTCAAACATATTTGATATCATCCCTCAGAAAAATTATCAACAAGAATAAGAAAGTGAAGAGTTTATAGAAAACTCTTATGGATGTAACTGAAAAGTTACACGAAACTTTGACAGTGAAATCACTAGATCCTAATCTAGAGGATAGAGCCAAAATTGTGATTCAAGCATTTGATGCTGAATTCAAAAATTTGTCAAAGGTAGCAGCAACTCAAAAGCAAGAAAGGCACGATGCTCAAATGTTTGACATTGTATGTCAAAACATCAGAAATGATTTGGGAGCTCTTGATGCTTGCATCAAGGAACTAAGAAGGTGTGAACTTGAAGGCAAGACCTTATATGCAAAATGTGCCATGTATTTTATTTTCACTAAGGAAATTGATGAGGAGCTAAAAAAAAAGCATGATGAAGTGAAAGCACTGGCATATCATCTTAGCCAACCTGGTGTCAAGATTGAAGGAATTGAAAAATAGGTGAGCAAGAATTATGATGCAATAAGTTGTTGGAAGTCAACAAATAAAGATCATCAAAAGGTTCTCACTTCTAATAGATCACTTATTAGTGAAGGTTAGTGAAATTAAGTAGCAGTTAGAGGATTTCCTAGTAGCACATACATCATTTGATAAGTTTATTTACTTAGACCTGAATTTAGTTGAGATTTCATCCTATGGATTATGCACTCTCCTCAGTATTTTAAAAGGAGTGAAAGACACATGGGAGAAGAATATGAAGGGTTTAACAACAAGATTTGTAGACAATATCTATCACTTAACAACCTAGAGTAGAGGTAATGAATCAAAATCTTGACATGTATATAAGTTTTGACACCTTTTTCACTGATGTCAAAGGAGGGGAAGAATACATGAAAATTGTATAGAATATAATGTAATAGGAAGTACTATTTACATACTAAGGGGGAGTAGTGTTACTTAGTATTGTATTAGGAGATAGAAGGAAAGTTGTTTATAAATGTAATGATCCACAATTTCTATAATTTTGAAATTTTGTAAAGTTTTGAAGGCCAAATTTTGAAAAAAAATTTGTATAGCATTTTGGGACTTAGCCAATTTTCTCATATGTTGCCATCAATGCCAAAGGGGATATTTTTGGTAATATGGATAAGTAGGATGAGTTAAGGTTGTCATTTATGGAAACATATATCTCAGGATGAGATAACAAAATGTATAGATGAAGACCTTACAATTAGAGATAGAAAATTATCTAAGTGTTAGACAATTTTACTGGCAGTACAAAGATAGCTTTTTTTATTGTGAATTCTACATAAATATTTGGCACATGCATAGTTAAGCATAGGTAGTATAGAGTGTCCTGATGACATGGCTAAGTGTGCAATGTGATATGATCAGTACAACATCAGTTATATCAGACTTACCAGTAAAGGCAATAAACATAGCAGAAAAAAGCATGATAGAGAAGTGTCAATTATGGGTTGAGGAATTATTTTGGGAAAAATATAATTTCTTAACTAATTAGGGACAACATCCTAGATGTTTACCCCAAGTCAACATGAGTTAATTTTTTATTTAACCAAAAGTGTGAGAGCATTAAGGCTGACTAGACAGAGTTTTGTAAAAAGGAAAGATATATGTAAGAAATCATAACTTGTGAAATAATGTGCAAGTATGCGAACTATGTATATGATATGTGAGCTTATGTGAAGGCTACATGATAAAAATTTTGATGAAAGGTTAGAGATATTTGAAGTACAATAGTTAGTAGTAAAGAGGTTTTTATATCTATCTCTTTTGTATAAAGGCACTATATTGTATAATTGCATGTTAGGGTAGTGGGCTCTTCTTGCATACATTTGTATTTGTATTACCAACTCCTAGTAGGGCTGAAGAAACTTCTAATAGGGTTGAGGATTTTAACAGGGCCTAGTCCTCTAACAAGGACCAAGACACTATATGTATTTCATAGACTCCTAACAGGGTCAATATCCTTAACATGATTATTTTGTTTAGTGGATCATTTTGTGGGTACCATCCTCACTGGGGTTTTCCCCCCAAGTTAACAAAATGTGGTGCTATGAGTTCTCTTTGTGTATGTTTCTATTTTATTCAACATTGTTGGTTTACTTTCATATGCACATTGTAAAGTAATTAACAATATTTAGTTGTGGGAAAATGTTTGTAGAATACTAATTCATCCCCCCTCTCAGTATTATCTATTTCTAACCTCTCTCCCACCTCTCTTCAAGAACACATTATATTTATAGAGTTCTCAAGAAAAAGGAAAATGTTTCTAAAGTGTCTACATTTAATGTATTTACAATATATTTCTAGAAACTTCCTTTATGCATAACTCTTGCATAAAATGTGAATCCAAGATTAAATGCCAAAAGAAAAAATTTCTAATTTTCACTCCAAGATTATCCTTGTAGAGTATTTGATATCATTAATAATTTTTCCAAAATGCACAAATAATCAACCAATAAAGAGCTTCTTGTTGAGATTATTGGCATTGGAAGACCATTAGGAGATAATTAGTATCACCTAACATTTTCCAAGTGGGAGGGTATATGATTATTATATGTTTTTCATTGATGACAATCATGATCATCATATCTTTAGTATTTATTGGTGTAAACTAAGTTGGCACATTCTAACAGGTTCATTGGTAATGCCACAAGTAAAGGAAAGACACTTGTCATGATTGATGATCACTATGTGACAATTGGTGACCATAAGACAAAGGGTTTGGAGGATTTTCCAATTGGTTAAATAAGAAATCAAATCCAAAAAAGGAATTGCATTGGATAGTGTAAATCCACAAAGTGAAGCAAAAGATATATTAGTCATAACATTAGATTAGTACAAAGAAGAGATGTAATACTAAATTGGAAAAGGTAATACATTTGGACCAATCTAAGTGAAAGATGTTAAAGTAAATAATTAATTAATTGTTAATTATTTATTCTATTACTTAAGCTTACTTAGGTTAATGCATGTAGTTGAGGTTAGTTGTTGACAACACGGGAGTTTGTTCCCTTTAGCGTACTTATCTTTTCCACCTCTTGTGGATGTGTGCTTAGTTGTCAACCTTATCTCCTACCTCATTCTAGCTTGTTCTACAAGCTTCCATGAGGCCTTTTTATTTGGTCTCTCACTCATTGTAAATTCATTCTATTTTTACATAGCAATTCTAATTTCCTATTGTGAAATATTCTCTTGTGCGGTATTAGTTTCAAGCTCTTTGCTCCCTAGGTTTCTCTTCAGCAAGCTATTTGCATTGCAGGTGATCTTGGTGCATTTTTGAAGTCAAATTCTCAACTCCTACATGGTATCAGAGCCTCCCTGCTACTTCTTGTTTGAAGGATTTTTGAAGCCGTAATTTGGAGTCACAAACCCTAGTTTGTTTGTGCATTTTTCTTCAAATGGGGGGTAGAGCAATTTTTTAGAGCACTTTGGGGTCAAATAGATGCTGCCATTGGATCCGAAAGGCCATTTACAGCTAAGTTTCATATAAAACTTTTCATTTTTGGCTACAAGCATTTTTTTGAATTTTTTTAGCTTCCCAGGTAGCTGCCGTATGGACGTAGAGCAAAATAAAAATAAAAATAAAATTAACAAAGTGCGCCACCACAGTAGTACTAACATGCCACTGTGCGACCACCCGACAGCCACCCACTGACCACCCACTCCCCGCTCTACCGGCAGCAGACACTACAGTGCCACCCAGAGCTCGCTCCACCCAGCTGGCACCTCTGCTCCGTGAGAGAGCTACTAGCGCATCGACATCGCGCCACCAACCACTAGTGGTGCCACCAAGTTTTCCTCTTGGGCACCACTGCCACTGGTGGTCCTTCACTCCAACAACCTCTCGACACATCGATTTAGCTTTGACTAACACATGGCCACCTACGCAGAGTAGCTGACATCATTTTCTGACTTGCTCACGTCATTTCCTGACTTGCTCATGTCACTTCTCGACACTGTGACATCATTTCTTGATGCTGACATCATCTTTTTGCCAGCTTCCATCATCTTTTTGTGAGCTGACATCATCTTTCTATCTACTGATGTCATCAATTAAGTAGTTGACATCATCATTTCGGTGATGGTTGTCTGATGGCCATATGGGTGTCAAATTCAACACAATGTTTGTAATTTTCTAGCAAGGTGCAATTTTGGAGCAATAATCAATTTTTTGGCCATAACTTGAGCATACAGAGGTCTTTTCCTGATTTGAAAGAAGCGTCAAAAAGCTGACTTAGAGATGGAGACATTGGTTCTAGTTTTGTAAGATTTTGAGTTTGTTTGAGCTCCCATTTTTTGTGTCAAAGTAGAGGCTTGTGTTTCCTCTTATTCTGCATCAACAAATCTAGGTTCTTTTCCAGTTTTTCATTTTCTATAGTTTTTTTTGTTGTATTTGAGGGATATTCTTGTACGTTTGTGGGGGGGTGTCTTTATTTTTTGTAATTTACTTTAGTTAAGACCCTTCTACTTCTATCTTCGTCTTTCTCTCAATGGCGGATCCATCTATGACCCGTCTCACACTACACAACTACCACACCTAGATGGCACAAATAACTAGGCTTCTCATGTCAAGAGGTCTATGGTCTTGTCTGGATGAGAATCAACCTATTCTTATGTGCCCTTTTGAGGTTCTATAGCATAGGAACAAAATGGATGAAGCCATGGGACTAATTGCACTCAACATTTCAGACAGTCTACTATTTCATTTGGATGGTTTGACTACTCCACGGGCTTATTTACAAAAATTTCAGACTTTGTTTGGACAAGTGAATGAGTTCTGAGCATTTTAGTTGGATGCAAAATTGACTTCTTTGTCACCAAGAAACTTTCCCACCATCGAGGAATTTCTGATGAAGTTCAAATCCCTACATGCAGTTTTACAGGGATGTGGAAAGAACAAAACTGATGATGAGTGCATATTTTTGATACTCTCAAAGCTGAAGGGGCAGTATTAGGTTTTTTATTCTACTTTCTACTCCACCATGGATGCCCTTGGAGACAAACATAGGATGCCTACATTTGAGATATTTTGTGATAGGTTGACTAGGGAATAGGCAAAGATCGAATAGGTGGATGGCTTTGGCTCATCCAACCAAGCATTGGTTGCTCAAAATTCTAAAGGGAAATCAAAGAAGAAAGGAAAATTGAAGAAAGACACATCAAAATCTGATCCTAAGCCTCCAGTTAATCCTCCAGCAAACCCGTCCAAGGGTAAAGATTCTTCAAAGTTAGGTGAGTCTACCTCCAAGACCAAGAAGAAATTGAGTGAGAATTGCAGCTTTTGTGGGAAAGATGGATATTCAATTTCTAGGTGTTGGAAATGATTAGAGGCTTTAGAGGAAGCCATGAAGGAGCATCACATTTTAGCTCCTCAATCTTCATCTCCACCTACAGGGAAAGGTCATGCTCTTTCTGCATGAGCTACAACTTTAGCACCTTTATGGATTCTTGACTCCAGGGCTTCTCACCACTTAACAAACACTCCTAAGTTTCTTACTTCATTTTCTCCTTATGCCACCACACAAATTATAGTTCAGAACTCTTCACAACTTTTAGTTTTGGAATTTGGCACTATTACTTTGGCCGGGAGCTCTCTTTAGGATGTACTTTGTGTTCCTGATATTTCGATGGACCTTCTATCTATCTATCAGATTTGCCACTTTGGCTCTGGGAAGATAGTCAAGTTCTCACCATATGATGTGGTTATTCGGGACTTGCATGATCTGGAGATGATCATGGCCACTAGGAGTGTTAACTCTGCATCTCGCCTCTATAGATTTGATGGATTTGAGTCTTCTGATGACACAAGTTCATGCTTAGTTGCACATGCAGATTTAGTAAGTAGAATTTGGCATGAAAATTTTGGGCATGTTAATTATAGATATCTTTAGTAGATGAGCACACAGGCACTTTTTCTTGGGCTTCCCCAGATTTCCTATTCAGATGGTGTTTGTTAGGGATGCACACTTGGCAAGCAACATAGGGATTCTTTTCCACATGGACGAGTCCCTCGTGCTTTAGCACCTTTGGTGTTGATTCATAGTGACCTCATGTCATTTCCTACTCCTTTTTTGGGTGCTAGATGTGTGCTTACATTCATTGATGACTTCTCTAGACGCACATGGGTGTACTTTCTTAACTACAAGTCTGATGCCTTTGACTCATTTCAAGTTTTTAAGGCATTTGTAGAGAAGCAATCTGGACTTTCTATTTGGCGCATATGCACAGATAATGGGGGGGAGTATGTGAACCAGGCTTCAGATATTTTTGTTCTGAGCATGGTCTTTAGCATCAACTTTCAATGCCATACACTCCTCAGTAGAATGGTGTGGCCGAGAGGAAGAACAGAACCCTTCGGGAGATGACAAATTGCATGATTCAGTCTAGGTCCATGGATTAATGTTTTTGGGCAGAGGCAGTCAATTGTGCCAACTACATTCAAAATTAGATGCCTCATAAGGCACTTTGACATATGACTCCTGAGGAGGCTTGGTCCCATGTCAAGCCTAATGTGTCATCATTCAGAGTTTTTGGGAGTATGACATATGCATTTGTACCTAATGCTCAAAGGAAAGCAATGGAATCGAAGAGCCAACCATTGATTTTTGTTGGCTACTGCGAGGATGTAAAGGCTTATAGGTTATTTGATCCTAATTCTAGAGAGGTCCTATTTCGACGGGATGTCCAGTTTAATGAGAGCCCTCCTGCAGTTCATTCCTCACCTCCAGCGACTCCTTCAACTCCCACTACTCCATCTTCATCTCTAGTTTGTTTCACGAATGATGAGGATGATGATCATGGTGATCCTGATATACCTCCACCACAGGATCCTCCCTAGATGCCTAAATGGGCTCAAGCTATTGTTGAGGCTACATGATCTCTAGCTGGTGACCCATCCACATCCTGTTGCACCCGTTCTCACACTGCAGGTTCTAGTCTACTCAGTCATACTGTTAGTATTGATCCTTAGACATTTGTAGAGGCAATAAGACATTTAAAATGGGACAGTGCAATGGAGGAGGAATATTCTTCTTTGATGAATAACCACACATGGGATCTTTGTTCTCTTCCCAAGGGGAGAAAACTAGTGCATTGTAAGTGGATTTACCACACTATGTATGCTGTTGATGGTTCCATTGATAAGTATAAGGCTCATCTTATTACGAAGGGTTTTTTGCAAGTTGAGGGTGTTGATTACTCTGAGACATTTGCCCCTATCACCAAGATGAATTCTATTCACCTTGTCTTATCCCTCATAGCTTCACAAGGATGGTCAGTTTATCAGATGGATGTGAAAAGTGCCTTCCTACATGGTGATATCACTGAGGAGATTTATATGGAGCAACCTCTAGGTTTTATGCAGGATCCCATGTTGGTTTGCAGTCTTCGACGTTCATTATATGGTCTCAAACAAGCCCCTAGGGTTTGGTATGAGAAGATGGACTCATTTGTGCTATTTACAGGCTTCACTCGCTACCATTTTGATCCCACAATGTACATTCAACATCTTGGTGATGAGATTTTGATTCTTGTTTTGTATGTTGATGATCTTATCTTTATAGGTATTTCATCATCCATGCTCCAGGATGTTAAGTGTGCACTGATGGACCAATTCGAGATGACTGATCTTGGTTTGTTGCACTACTTTCTTGGTCTTTAGATTCATTAGTATCCCACTGACATTTTTGTGTATCAACAAAAGTATGCTCTTGACATGCTTCATTGCTTTCACATTTTTGATTGTAAGACTACTCCTACACCATTTCAGTCGGGTATTACTTTTTCTACCTCCTGCTCCTCATCTACAGTGGATGCTACTTTGTATCGGCAGTTGGTTGGTAGCCTATTGTACTTGACACACACCCACCCTGATCTTTCTTTTGCGGTTGGCCTAGTCTCTCAATTTTCTCAGGACCCTCATGAGAGTCATTGGTAAGCTGCTAGGCATATTCTACGCTACATTCAGGGCACACTTATGTATGGCATTCATTATAGTATGGGGACTCCACACATTGTTGGCTACACTGACTCAGATTGGGCCAGTGATGTTGATGATCAGAAGTCTACTTCTGGCTTTGTGTTTTGCCTTGGCTCCGGTCCCATCACATGGTCATGCAAGAAGCAGCATGCTTGAGAACTTTCATCTACCAAGGCTGAGTACAGGGCTGTAGTTCTTGCTAGTTAGGAGGCTTTATGGCTTTGTTAGTTGATGACTGAGTTTGGCTTTCCTCCTAATCGTCCCATTTATTGTGGTGCGATAATCAAAGTGCCATCCACATTTCACACAACCCAGTGGAACATCAGTGTACCAAGCACATTGAGTTGCATATGCATTTCATCCATCAGTTGATCTAGGATGGTGTTATTGCATTGGAGTACATTCCTACCGCCGATCAGGTTGCAGACATCTTCACTAAGCCTTTTGCATCGCCTCACTTTCTTCAGCTACGATCAATGCTTGGGGTTACGAAAGTTGTCCTTGAGGGGATTGGTTGAGGCTTTCCTTCCTTCACTTCATGTTTTTTTTCAGCATGTTGTTTTACCTCTTTTTGGGGGAGAGTTTTTCCCATGTGATTTTCTCTCTTTCCCCATTTTACAAAGGTTGCATTTTCTTGCATTGTACTTGGGTACCTAAAATGGCCTCATTTTCGAGACCCATTTTGCATTTTTTCCTTTGTTTTATGAGCTTAAAGCATTCCCCTAAGTTACACTTAAGGGGGTGTGTTAGAGTAAATAATTAAATAATTGTTAATTATTTATTCTATTACTTAAGCTTACTTAGGTTAATGCATTTAGTTGAGGTTAGTTGTCGACAACACGTGAGTTTGTTCCCTTTAGCATACTTATCTTTTCCACCTCTTGTGGATGTGTGCTTAGTTTTCAACCTTATCTCCTACCTCATTCTTGCTTGTTCTACAAGCTTCCATGAGGCCTTTTTATTTGGTCTCTCACTCATTGTAAATTCATTCCATTTTCACATAGCAATTCTAATTTCCTATTGTGAAATATTCTCTTGTGTGGTATTAGCTTCAAGCTCTTTGCTCCCTAGGTTTCTCTTTAGCAAGCTATTTGCATTGTAGGTGATCTTGGCACATTTTCGGAGTTAGATTCTCAACTCCTACAGAAGACATGTAAATAAAGTTGAAGTTCAATCCAATTTGATCAAATCATTGAGATGTATGAAATGCATGGGGAAGATAGAGAGTAAAATTTAAAAGTTCAAAAGAAGGGTCAGGATTAAGAGGAAAAAGATTGTAGGTAAATATATAGGTTATGGTAATGAACAAAATGATGATGATGAAGAGAAGATAATATAAAGAAACTAGCAAAATAGAACAATCCGTGCAAGGAAACCAAATAGAAAGAATGGAAAGCTAGCAAAAGGGAGTGATCAAGCAATTGTAATCAATGTATAAAGAAGTGAAGTGAATAAAGTAGTAGAATAAGATCAAAGAGAAAAAGGAATCTAGTAGGCAAGGAGTGCCATAACTAGATCAGAGATTTTTTCATTTGCTAATAATTACAATTAGTAAATCCCTAGATTGGGTGAACCCTAATAGGTTCTAGTTGTAAATCCCCTAATAGGGTATACTCTCAAAAGAGATCTATAAATCCCTTTAAAGGTAGATCTTAACAAATCTCTTTGTACTTCTAATGGGGTACAAAGTCATTCTTAATAGGGCAAACCCTTAGAAAGGGTAGTTGTATGCTCCTAACAAGGCAACTCATTTACCATAGTAGTGATCTCCCTTAGAAAGGGTAGTTGTATGCTCCTAACAAGACAACTTATTTACCACAATAGTGATATTTGTGGGTACCATCCCCACTATGATGTTTTAACTTCTAACAAGGGTTTATGCATGACCAAAATCATTGTATCACATGTCATGTGCGTGTGGTGATTTGAACTTATTATGCTTTATTTTTTGATACAAGTTATATGTTTATTCATTTTGAAGTTGGTAATTCACTTTTATAGGTTAGTAGAAAAATTGTTCATATATTTGATTGTACTAATTCACCCCCCTTTCTTAGTACCTATAAATCCTAATAATCAGTATCAAAGTGTTGGTCATCTTGATAATAAGCGTAACAACTTGAGGGAAATATCCATGATCATAGAGAGGTAAAGGTGAGAAAAATATCAAGGAGAAAGCTAACATAATGTAGGAGCTACAAGAAGCTAATAAAATCTCTTGAAATAAGAAGAGATCTTGTTGGAAATGAAATGACAAGCAAGTGACTTGGGGGGGGGGGGGGGGGGGGGTTGAATCATGAACCAATAAAACTCCTTCTATTTAGATTAATGATTTAGATTATCTAATCTAGTTCCATGCATGAACATACAGTAATGAACAACATAACAGTTTGACACAAGATATTGTAACCCATGAACACTCTAAGTAGAAGGTAAAACTAGGGTGGGGATGACATCCACAAGCTTCACTACTGCAGTAATAAAGTTGGCTTGTTAAGGCTTTATCACTTTTGGTGATCTACTCTATTAGGAGTAAGAAGGACTGCTAGGTCCACCTTGCAAAAGGATTTTACAATACAATGAAGTATCTGCTCTATTAAGAGACTTAGGAAAAGATTGTTAAGTCCACCTCGTTAAAGGATTTGATTGATGCACCTGTTAGGATGAATTGATAAGATGATCTCTGCAATGCAACTTGATTTTCTGAATAAGATCCTTTTAATAATCTGATCACCTGACTGTGATGGATGAGTCTCTGCTTTCCTCTTTATACTACCTTGTAGTCTGATTACATATTTTGCTACATAATCACTTCTTTTATTCAAGATAAAACATATATATTCTTCTCTTACAATATTAAACCCTTAAACAAATGAATTTTTCTTTCTTATATATCCTCAAAGCAATAACTCTATATCAAGTTGCCTCCCACAATATATATCTCAACAAAAACTAAATATACGTTTAGGTCGGCTAAAGTACTAATGCTTGGGAAATGCAATGTATTTGATCTTCTGTTGTCACTCAGGAAATATAGAGAGCTCGAGTGATGCTGAACCTTGGTTGGCATTGAATGCTTGGGTAACACTGTGGACCTCGAGTGATACAGCTAGCTCACTTAACAAAGAGAGCTCAGTTCACACATGAAGCCCATTTCCACTAAAAATACTGAATAGCTCAGTTTATACAATGATCTTGATTAGCACAGTAAACCTTCATCTTCTTGGGCTACACTATAATCTATTCCCTAATGGAAATATCAATTGTAGTATTAACTAACCTTCCTGAATAACTTAAGTGATTTGTTACTAAATGACAATATGTCTCTCCATAGGGTCAACAATCTCCCGTTTGTCATTAGTGACAAAAACACTTATCTTGAGTAATTCTATTTGAAACAAAAAAAATTCAAAAATTTCTTGTCAAATTCCCCTTTGCATGTGCATGGTTCTATAACTCAGTTTGAACTAGAATGTTGTTGCTCGGTTACAAATTCTTTGAATTTGGATTTTTCAACATTATTTTTGTTTGGATTGTGTTGGCGCTCAAAATTGTAGCCTGAATTTTGAGCAATTGAGCCCTGTAAATGCTTTTTAACGCATTTGTACCCGGTTGTACTTGAGAGCCCCAAGAGGTGTTCAATGTTTCTAACACCTTCCATTTAGGCCGTCTAAGTGTTCCATGAAGTTAAATTTCCATTCTGAGCTATTTTGTAACATCTCGTTTTGAGCAATTGTTAAATTTGCATTTTTACCCGAAGTGTCAAACAACGATAGGAGGTTGTGTTTGCTATTGAATATCTCGCACCCAAAAATGTTTCATGATTTTCTTTTGAATCCCTCAAAGTTGATCATTTACTGTTTTCATGCTTTTGCAATTTGGACATAATTCTGGGAAGCCCTGTTTGACGTGTTGTAACTTTTGACCAGTTGATCCAAATGTTGAAACTCCTTTTGTGTTGCATTGTAGACATCAAAGAATTGTTATGTTTAAAGTTTCAGCTCATGCCAAATTTGTTTGATTAGTTTTCAAACGCGATTCCAAACACAATTTCTATCTTTTTACTGGTGTCATAAAATGCAGATTGTTTGGTACCCCTGTTCGGGATGTTATAACTTGAAATTCATGATAGGTGAGATCAAATGGATTGTACCACTTTGTTGTACTCTGAAAATACTCTGAGTGTGTCCATTTTTAAGTCATGATGAATCCATTTGCACACTTTTCTAGGTCAATTCCATTTGCAAAAATTGATTTCTTGTCAGTGTTTCCAGTTTGCAAAATCCAAGTAGCCTACTTTGACCGCTCACCATTCACGTCCTGTTATTTTTCATGAGCCCAAATCATATATTTATATTTTTCTCATGACAGAGAACCAATGCCCCAGTTTTCATTTCTCCATGTGCTCATTTGCCTAGTTTTCAAAGCCAAATCCGAACCCAGTTTGTTATTTTCAAACTTGTTTACTTGCAGGTGATTTTGAGAAGGCAACTTTGACAGCGAATACCTTCTGACCTAGAATTTTTCATGAGATGAGATTTGACATGGTGCAAGTTTGCGGAACAAAGAGTCAGTGTGCCAGTTTTTAGAGCCCAGTCAGGTGTTTGGATCAGTTTTTAAAGCTAGCCGACAGACCCTATTAGCAAAAAATCACAGTTGGCAGATTATGTAGAATGAGCTTCAAATAAATTATTTAGCAGTTGATTTCATTTCTAGTGAGTATCAGATAGTGAATAGATCAGTTTGGCATCTCAGTCGTTTGGAAATGAAATTTCTTTTTAGCCAGACCCATTTTGGGGCCCGACTAAATTCATTAGACTGATAAGATTGGATATGTATAAATAAGTCATAATGCTCTTAATTGTAAAAATTAAGAATTATTTGATAAAAGCTTTCAAAGTGAGAACCATAAAAAGGGATCATTGGTAGACTCAGTTGAGTGTGATCAACAATCTAAATGCCAAAGGATGAATGAATGTCGATGGTCTGTGAGAATTGAATTGACTCGCAAAAGGTTTCATAAGGGTTTTGGGACTTGTTTGAAGCATTTTAGTGGAATGATAGCTCTTCGTTTGGAAAAGATATAGTCAAGGGTTTGAAATGAGGCTTTTGAAAGTGGCCACATGTATTTTGAATCAGTGGGCAATGGATTTTGAGACCTTTTATTTTATTTTATTTTTGAATAGAGATTTGAGGGAGCTGGAAACTTTTCCAAAACAAAAATAAAATAAAATTTGAAGACCTTAGATGTTTAGTTTTGCAAGATTTTGAAGGACATCAGGGGTGTTTGTGGTTTGAACGAACTTAAGAGTTTAGAGATATATGAGTGTAAGATGTTGGATGAGCTTCCAAGTTTTTCAGAGTATAGTTCTCTCAAAAAGGTTGTATTGTGTAACTAGAAAAAATTAGAAGATGGAAGGTTTAGGAAACATGAGATCACTGAAGAAGCTCACTGTAAGTGATTGCTTAGAATTGGAATCATTTCCAAATCTTTCAGAGATTACTTCTCTTGAAGAATTTCACTTGGAAAAATGCTACAACTTGGAAGCCATAGAAGGCACCATGAAATAAAAGAAGCCATCAATGCATAATAACAGTGAAGCCGACATGTTATAATGAGTAAATAACCCGCTTGAACAAGAAGAACAAGGGAACATGCTGAGGGAAAAGGAACATAGGTTAATGAAAAGGGAAGATGGTCCAACCTAAAACATGGAAAAAATCCACGAATAAGAGACCCTCACGCATGAAGGAAATCTGCCAAAAGAAAGCCGCATAAACATGAAAGAGTCTCACGCAGTAATGACATAGAGGTAGATCTGATAGATCACGCCATTTAAAGGGTGTTCCCACATTTTATAGCATTGAAGATGAAGGCAATTTGCTTTGTAATGAGGCGCTGCCAGTTAAGGGCAGGGTAGACATGCATTAAAAGAATAACTTGCAGGCATTTGAAGATGGAGGCAGTGTAGATGAATAGCCCTCCATGCATGCAATCAGAAGGAGAGGCATCAAATAAGCAAGGGAAGCTCATAAAATGATGACAATTATAGGAAAATATCATGCAAGCAAAACAAAATAGGAGGGACCCACATTCTGGAAGCCGCTGCGAGAAGGGTTCTATAACCAATATCCCACATTTGTGAGGGGAAGGTTTTTTAAGACCTTTAAGTACTCAAACATTTACTTTATAGGTGTCTTCAAAAGGAGTTGCTTTTGAAGGCCGCGAGTTGTAAAGAGGGGCCCGTGGCTGCCCATTGGAGTGATGTCAGTGTGTGACACAAGCATAATTTTAAACAAACTAACCAGTGTGATGAGGTGGCAGGAAATAGCCCGAGGAAGGAGATTGTGACACATGTCCCAATCGAGTGGGTGTCGCTACTTGCCAACACGAAATGTTCACTAGTTAGCCATAGCGACATAGCGAGGGTTGATATGGCAACGACATGTGGTGGATGATGCAAATCAGGCAGATCAATCACAAGGTGATATGTGGCACCTGGTCAAAGGAGGGTTGACCACAAATTTGAAGGTAAAAGGAAAAATAATAAAATATTTTAAATGCCAAAATTCAAAATGCTTTTCAAAATTGGTGACGTATAGAATTTTAAATTAAAAAGAGGCCTATTTCTAAAGTTGAAACTTTAGAATTTTTAGAATTTGAAAATATTCAATTGCAGACCTGATAGTTATAACAGAGAGGCATTTTTTGAAATAAGATTTTGGAGGTTTTTTGTAGGAAAAACATAGACTCCAATATACTATTGGAATTAGAAAAAGATGAGCTATCCATTTTTGGAGCTTATTTTTGCACAAGATGTCATCAGTACATGCTACAGGAGGTTTTGTCTCTCTGATTGTTTTTTATGTTTTATTAGGTGTTTCAGGTCACCACTTGCAGAATTCAATGAAAAAACATCATGAAAGTGTTCAGTAATTATTGTATCAGATTATTTTGAGCTTTTGTAATGTTTTTGGCTTCAATTTGGTAAATTGGCATATATCCGGGTTCATTAGCAGATATTTGTCTTTATTGAGATATTTTGCATTTGGAGAGGAAAATAGAAAATATATGATTATCAGTTATAGAGAGAAGGTAGAGAGAGGCTTTTTTAGCTTCTTGGGAAGGAATTCTGAAGGGACACTTGTCAGTTGCATATCAGATCCAAGAATTCACCTTTGTCTATATCTTTATGTTTTTCTTCCATTGTAGTTGTTGGTAGTTTGCTCTGGGTAATACCAGTAGGGTTCCAATTTTGCACTATTAGACCATTCATGGTTCTAGTTTCTGGGAAGAAAAAACCACTCACTACTGTGATACTAGGTCTTGGTTCCAATTTTTGATGTGTTCCCATGACTGTGACACCATATTATTCAGCATTTCTTCTTGATTGAACAACAATTAAGTTTTATGCAGATAGTTCTTGTCTATTAGGTGACTTGTGAGTTATGTTCTGTACGTCTTTCATGTATTTGGTTTCAAGGAAAACAAATAAAGTGCAGTAAAGGGTTATAAATTTAGTCTGAATCTTGTCTCCTATTCATGGATGTGTAATTTCTTCTAATTTGTGAACCAAGAGCATGAATTAGGTTGCATTTCATTTTGGAATGTATGTGTTTAAAATGTCTTGCAGATGGAACAAAGAGCCATGTAATTGCTTGGTGTTTATCAAGGGTTTGCAGATCTCATGATGGGATAATTTGAGTATGAGATTCAAATATGAAGGAGATGTTTGTTCACAAGGTGAAGGATAGATCAGGGATCTTGATGTAGAGATACATCTAAGATTTCCAAAAGATGTATGGTTATAATTCATGTAATTGCCCAATAGATAAGGCACTGATCAGAGATAGGATCATAAGGTTTTTTTGCTTATATTTGGGTCTTGCTGATATCAACATTATTAATCAAACACTTTTCCCTTTCATGTTGAAGAGCTATAATAGAATGCCCTCACTCAACTTATGAGATTCATAGCTTTGCATTTAGCTACTGTAGATCTGTGTTATTTCATGAGTCATCAGGAGAAATAAGGGTAAAATCTACTCATATTAGATTCAGTGTATGCTTTGATAACTAGTACCATATAAAGAATCTATAGGTCCACTCACCTAGGTTTTGTAGAGCCTGAAGAAGAAGAAGGGTCATGCCTTATAGTTGGCATAGTGTCTGAAATGACATGTTGAAAATGGGAGTTAGCTGCCCCTAGATATGTCATATTCTCATTGGGATAATTGAAAACCCACCAACATTTTCAAACAACAACAGATTGAACATCTGATCTGAATCATTCCTCTACATATCTCCTCATATACATATTTCCTTCTTGATTATATACATACCATGTTTCCCCCTTTTTTGTTACAAATGCTAAAAACATATACTTATAAAGTAATACCAAAAATGTGTGAGGAAATCATTACACACTCTCAAAATTAAAGACATAGATTTATCCCAATTCTCTTCTAGTACCTTCAATGTGTGCAATTCAATCTAGAGTTTTGTTGATAACTCCATCACGAGGTTTGCAATTGAGAAGTTGGTATCATGTACTAGTGTCCTTGCATGTGCTAAATGTTTTTGCATCACATCTGTATGAGGAAGTATCATCATTTGGATGTTTTTAATTGTTTACCTTATCTTGGCTTCCTTCCTCAATAATCTAGCTTGCAAATCTATCAAAAATATGACCTTTACAAAATGATTTGAGTTGGTACTTGGGTCAAGTGCTAACTGACTAGCACTGCTCTTTAGATCTTCATAATTTTTTGTCAGTTTGTCTTTTATTTCTTTTGTGAAAAATCATCCCTCCTTTATTGATAGTGACGTTAGTGAAACATTAATATATAAATTTCTCTATTTATATATTGGAGATATAATAATTAAAGCACTTGGTGACATTTATTATTTTTATTAAAGCTTAAAGCTCTTGAGGATATGTTTGAGATCAACAATACTTGCAAGATCATCACTCTTAGAGTTAATCTCTCTAACATCAAAATAAATAAAAGAGAAACTATATCTTCTTACTTCATGAGAATAACTAAAATAAGAAATCAAATATCCATAATTGGTCATATATGTGATGACAAAGAACTAACAATAATAGTAATGAAAAGTCTACCAAAATTCTGGGAAACCTTTAGGAAAGGATTGTGCTCTAGATACAAAACTCCTAAACTCAGTAAAATCAAAACTAATTGCTTACAAGAAGAATGTACGGTAAAAGCTTGGGATAATGTCACCCCTACAAGAGGAGATTTTCAAATTCTCTCCACACAAGTACACAAAAGGAGGAATCCTTATTCAAAAACAAAACATTGAAATTACTCAAATATGCAATGTTATAGATGTGACAAATATGGGCACCCAGTATATCAATGTTTTGATAGACTCAAGCAATAGGCATCTTTTGTTAAATCAAATAGTCCTATTAAAATTTTAGAACATGATATTTTCTATTAAACACTCTATAGTGAAACTTCTAGACACGTTACTAGATTCAATTAAAGAAGATTATATTGATTATGTAAGAACTAGTGCTGACACCAAATATCTAGTGAGAGGAATTGGAACATGTACCATTAATCTAAAATTAGGAATTAATTGTTGAACTAAACAAAGTGTTCTATTTCCCTAGTATTAAAAGGAATTTTGTTTCAACCTCTTCTCTTGAAGATGAAGGATTAAGGTTAAATTTATAGAAGGAAAGGTCTTAACATAGCCTAAGAACTCTAACATTAAAAATACCCATAAGATTGGTTCAAGACATGGATGTCTATATAAACTAAACTTATGCTCTCCCACAACACTTTTACATGATTCCATCAAAGGAATTGAAGTATGGCAAGGAAGATTAGGACATTTCCATTTTTGAGGATTACCCTTTTAGAGAAGATGGTAATAGGATTAACCAAGTTATAATTAAATCATGAAGGAATATGTAAGGGATGTTCAGTAGGAAATAATAAAAAAAACCCTTTTCATAATAGTGAAAGAAAAACCAAAGAAGTGCTAGAAATTGTTCATTCAGATCTATGTGGTCCAAAGCTTGTTGCATCACTAGGAGGTTTTCTCTTCTTCATTATTTTTGTTGATGAATTCTTAAGAATAAAACATGGATCTATTTTTTTAAATGTAAAAAGTCTAATGAAATCTTAAAAAAATTAAAAGAATTTAAGGCTCTTGTTGAAAACCTCTTTAGAAAGAAAATTAAAACCCCAAAGATAGATAATGGAAAAGAATACATATCTGAAACCTTTCATAACTTCTATAGAAATGTTGGTATTAAAAGAGAGCTTACCATTCCTTACAATCCTCAAAAAAATAGGGTAGCAGAAAGGAAGAATAGAACTATAGTTGAATCTGCCAAGGCTATGATACTTGATTAGAATTTACACAACTTCCTTTAGGGTGAAGCTTCAAACATTGTTGTATATATTCAAAATAGATGTCCCCACTCTCATCTTGATCACAAAACTCCTGATGAAGTGTTCTCTGGAAAGAAACCAAATCTTAGTCACTTAAGGATTTTTAGATGTCCTACTTATATTCACATCCCTAAAGAGAAAAGGTCCAAACTTGAACCATCTACAAAAAGAGGATTCCTTGTAGGTTATAGTGAAACATATAAGGCCTACCAAATCTACATTCTTAATAAAAATAATATGGAATTAAGTAGAGATGTAATTTTTGATGAAGATTATGCATACAAAAGTATAAAATAGAAGATGAGTCAAATCTTGAAGAATCTATTAATGTCCCATCTCTTGAGATTGAGAGGGAGACTCAAATGAAAGAAAATGATTTTGCTAAACCTATGGACACAACTCATGCACATAAAGAAAATATAAGACCCTGATGGGTACAAAAATTAATTTTGGAATCTGAAAACTTCACTACACCCATTGGATGTATTAGAGAAAGGAACAAACCTAGAAAATTTCCAAATAATATTTCTCTTATGAGTGAGACATTAAATTATGAACCTCTAAATCTAGAGGAAGTTATGAAACAACAAAATTAGATAAATGTCATGACTAAAGAATATAACTCTATTCTTAAAAATAAAGTTTGGGATATTGTTTCTAGACCTAAAAATAAAACATTTGTGCCATCAGAATGGCTGTTTAAAACCAAATGCACATTAGATGGAAATATTTATTACAAGAGGCTTCTCTCAGAAGAAAGGTATTGATTATGAAGAAACATTTGCTCCAGTAGCTAGATATACTTGAATAAGAACTATAATTGCAATTAATACTTCCAAAGGATGGAAAATTCATCAAATGGATGTTAAGATTGCCTTCTTGAATGGGGAAGTAGAAGAAGTCTACTTGGAACAACCTAAAGGATTTGTAATACATAATAAATAGACACATGTATGCAAAATAAAGAAATCTTTGTATGGTTTAAAACAAGCCCCTAGAGCTTGGTAATATTAGTTCTTTATATCGATAATTTTCTAATTATAGGTGAAAAATATCTTATTGTAAAATGTAAACAAGATCTAGCTTTTGAATTCGAGATGAAAGACCTAGGTATTCTACATTTCATATTGGGATTAGAAGTATGGACAAATGTTGATAGAATCCTTCTAAATCAAGGAAAGTATACATTGGATGTATTAAAACTATTTGGAATGATGGAAAGAAAACCTATGAAGACATCCATGGAAACAAATATTCTTAAACTAAAAGAAGAAATTAAAGACTCTAAATTTGTTGATCCCACTATACTGATAAATCATTGGGTCTATTAAAAATATTTGGAATGATGGAAAGAAAACCTATGAAGACACTCATGGAAACAAATATTCTTAAACTAAAAGAAGAAATCAAAGACTCTAAATATGTTGATCCCACTATATTGATAAATCATTGGGTCCTTAATGTACTTAGTAAATACTAGACCTGATATTTCTTATTTTTTTAATGCTCTAAGCTAAAAAATATTCATTTAGTAGCTGCTAAACACATTATGAGATACCTTCATGGAACTATTGGAAGTGGTTTAGAATACAAAAATGAAGATCTAAAACTTAGAGGATTTACAGATTTTGATTGAGCGGGAAGTTTAGTAGACTGAAAGAGTACTTCAAGATATTGTTTTACATTAGGATCGAGAATGATATCATGGTTTAGTCAAAAGCAATCATCAGTAGCTCAAAGTTCTGCTAAAGCATAATACATTGCCACTGCAATGGAAACCAAAGAGACAATATGGTTAAGGAATCTTATCCTTGATTTATTTAAGAAACCTTTGGAACCTACTATAATCTATTGTGATAACCAAAGTTGTATTAAACTTTCTCTAAATCTAGTGTTTCATAATAGATCAAAACACATTGACTTACCATATCACTATGCTTGAGAAAAATGTAAATGAGCTATATTAGATTAGTACAAAGTATCTGATTGCTGATATCCTTACCAATTATCTTGCCAAAAACAAAGTGGAAATATTTAGAGAAGGTCTTGGCATGATAATGTTTATTGAGTACAAGTCTCAATGCATTTGAGTTTCAAACTATCTTGTTGAATCTAAAATTGTTGTAATTTTGTGACTCTAATTGAAAGTAATGACTTTTAAATGATTTTTGTGTAAAGTTATTATAAGGAGATATTCTTATTTATAACTATGTTATAGATTTTGAGTAAGTGTTGTACTTAAATCATGAGAATATGCATCTTGTGAGACTTACAATTTTTGAAAATAATTATTCAATTGTATATTACCTTAGATGTTACACAAAATGTCAAGCCTTATCGATAAAGTTAGATCTTGTCAAGATCACTTGAGCATTCAAGAGATTTTCCTATCTATGTCAAGTATTCTCGTCATAATCTATTGGAAATTTGATTGAAAAGATCATTATTGAAGAAGGAAGATTGTTTGAAAAGAGAGAGATTGTTGATAAAGAATGTTTTCAATCATTGTTTTGTCACTAATGTCAAACATGCTATTTGTTGGAATGACAATTACTTATAAGATTCAAGTACTATCACTTAGTTGATTAATGAGGAAGATTTAAACAACAATATGTAACAAAACCACCTAAGGAAAGGTTGAGTTATGGTTTTGTAATGAAGTATAAGGATCAGTTAAGACAATGACAAAATGATGTATTGATAATATACTTGAAGAAATAGAGGTTGACCACACTTAGAAACTTTAGAAGTATAAGTTGTAACAAGGCTATCTATAAAGCTTGACTAAGTTCATTAGTAGATGCTGAGCAAGCTAGTTCATCTTGAGTAGATTTTTAGTTAGTGCTGAGCAAATGCAAAATCTAGTGTGTGTCGAGTGAAATAGAAGGAGCTAAGCAAGTTCAGGTGTCGAGCAAGTTGTTGGTCTGATTTTTCACAGTACAGAGAAAATTTTGAGAAATCAATGAAAAGTCATTTGTGGGTATTATATTATGCAATTTAGGGTTTTCTTGTTGTATTTCTCAAAATTCTTAGATTGCCCTAGTTCATGTCCTGATCTTTGTGTTGTTGGAATTTTATTAGTTTCTCAAGATTTTCCAATAGAGCAATCAGTTGAAAAACCCTAAATGTGAAAATCGTAATGCCTTATTACATTTTAACTTAGTCTTGGAAACCCTCGAAAGTAATATTTCAAAAAAATTCTCTTAAGGCATATTAATTTTTCCCCAAGGAGGGGCTTGCGCAAGCATGACTTCATTAAAATCTTGTTTAAACCTTAGGTGGCCATGCTTTTCCTGCAAATTGCTAGATCATTTTATTAATAAATACCCCTTGTGATAATAATTTTATATGATCGTTGATCTTGTTCAGATCAACGGGTATCACATTCTCATAATTTCAAGATGCAAGGTTTTTAAAAAATGTGGGCATGTGCTTTGGTGACATGTAACCCTTTCCCTTTTCAAGTTTTAGTGAGCTGTAAAGTTCATGATGAGTCATAAGTTGTCAGAACCTTTTGCAAATTTGTCAGTACTTTTTGTGCATGTTATGGAATTCTTACAATGTCATTGGTTGAGTTAGTAATAGAGATATGCCTTTATCACCAAGAAGCATCAGCCATTAATTTCATTTAAATCAATGGCTAGCACTTTCCCACAAGAAAGAGATGCTCAAGAATTAAATAATGCGGGGAAGCATCAATAGGACACGTAGCACATTCTAACAACATGGGCCCACCGTTTCTGAGAGTGATGTTGAGATGTCGTTCATGGAAAGTGTCAGATGAGTTGGAATGGATGGAAATATTTTATTTGTCACTTCAGTCGATGTAGTATTTAAGGCACATGATTCTATGACCGTTGATCTATCAAAGATCAAAGGCCAGTGCATGCCCACATTTTCAAGCCGCACAAGAGATAAATAATGCGGGCAAGCAATTTTTTGACATGTAGCAAGGTGGGGTTGAGAATATCTAGTGTGTGCTGAGGTGTGCCATGTTGTAAAATGATCACTAATATGTACTACCAGATGTGCCACTGAAAAAGTTTGTCTGCCAGATGGGAGCAAATCTTTATCGACCATAGATTTTTCAAAGATCGAGGGTTAGCACAAGCCCACATTCTAAAGTTGCTCATCCAATAAGGAATGCGGGTATGCGCCTTTATGCCACCTGTCACAATGAGGCCAAAATTAGGGAAGAACACTGAGTCATGCCATGTTGTCTGCCACATGTGCTTAGCTAGAAGTACTTTTTCTACAGGCATGGAAATCTCAGAAATCAATGCAGCAGTCAGATAGGTCAAGAGTCATTCCATTGGTCCAAGTGGATGCTACAATCATAAAGTGTAGAGTTATTCTTAGACCATGGATCTTATCTTGATCAACGATGGGTGCAGGCCTTTGAACCTGAAAGACACTTAAAGAAAGTGGGAATGCGCCAGCTTGACACATGGAAAGAATGACATCAAGAACCTACTCACTTAGAAGAAGATATGGGACTTGCTAGCATTGAAGTTTTCAGGAGGCATAAAATCATATAAAGGCTTCCTATTAATCAATGTAGCTAACTAGACTTTGTTCAATTGTGGATCTATCTGACTGTTGATCTTATCTTGATCAATGAATGGCACTTCCCTACAATTCTAAGGTGCAAGAAATTTAAAGAATGTAGGTAAGTGGTATTGTGATAGGTGGCCTTGTTTTCAAAGCCATAAAGCTCTTTTTTAAAAATCAAAGCCATCTGATCTGGTGAAAATCTACGGATAAGATTCAAATCTGGTTGCAATTTGGAGGTAACATTTATTGAGAGTAAATATGGTTTAGAGTTCATTCGTGTGATTTCAATGCATGAAAAGAACTCATAATTTCACCATTAATGAATAACCAAAGTGCAGAAAGAATATCAGAGCATACAAAATTTTTAGAGCTAGGGCACAGAAACTTTATCTAGCAATTCAGTAAGTTGTAGAAGAAATCACACAGTGTAGAAGTGAAAATTTAGAAGGTAAGTACTCTATGTTTCTTTGAAAAACAACTATCTATTGTTATAAAATTTCTAGGGTTTATTCAAAATGCCTTCAAGAAAAGAGTTCACTGGACAAAAAGATTATTTGAAACGTTCTGTGCATGTTGATTTTCTTGAACAATTCCCTTTATTAGTACATGAAATAACTAAGGGGAGGGAACTCATTCAAAAAAACCCTAGGGTAGCTATAGCAGAAGGTTTTTATGACAAAGCAAATTGGGTAAGAGATTCCCAAGTTTCCATGGGGGGTTTGGAGTTGTTCAAGAAATGGTTTACAGAGTGCAAATTGGATACCCCTATGAGCAATGTCTTAGTGTTTGATATTGGGAAATTAACAATCCCCAGAGTTTTCTTTGATAGTTATTTATTGATGGATTTAGCCAAAAAAATGATCTAATTACAGGGTGGGTAAAGAACCATGCTAGAGTAAATCTTTTTAGGGTTTTCCCTAAATTAATTAGTGAAGTTTTCAATCTCAACCCTAACCATACTGTGCATGAAACTATTGATATGGATGACCTTCAAGCAAGGTATGATACACAAAGGATTTACTTAAGGATAGGGCCACTGCAAGAAAATGCTACTAAAATTGGTACTTTGCCTGTGATTACTGCCAGCATTCCAGAGCCATTACTAACAAGACATTTTAACATTAGGGCTCAGGCATTATATTTTTCTCTTTGAAATTTTTTTTGGGATAGATGAAGCTAATCAAATCTCGGGCTCAATTGTCCTTGTCATGGCTCAAACTCTTTAATTTATGATGAGTGCCATTCTATATTTTGCTAGTTTTCTTGCAAAGGAATTTCACAATGGTTTGGTGGGGATAGCACAAGGAAAAGTGGACAAACCATTCTATTGGTATTCATCACTTATGTATATATGCTTATACAAGGGATTTACCTTTTTCTCCAAGGGTGTGGAGCTAGAAACAACTAGGGATGGAGAGAGGAATCTAGTGCAATTATGGAGTATGGATATGACTTTAGAGGCTATGAATGCCAATTATGTGAGGTTTGACAGAAACCTTTTTTCCAATTGTTATTGTGGTACATGATTTTGTCTTTGTGAGAAAAGGGTGGATGCACCTGAATTTGTTTCTAGATAGATATGACATGGCAGAATCTCATGCCAGATTTGTTGATCCTAAAGGAATCTATGATCTCTTAAGAGAAAGAGTCAAAGCTTCTCGCATGGTGCAACAAGTTTATTATCCAGAGGATATAATCATAAATATTTTTACTTTGCAAGAACAAGAACTGAAAAAGGAGAAATGGATAGTATTCAACAAGACCCTAGAATTTATTAATGTTTTTGACCCCCAGTATGATCCATTGAAAGATAAAAAATATTGGGGAGTGAAGATGCAAGCATTAATGAATAATTTTGTTATGATTATCCAAACAATGAGTGGAAAGAAAAATTTATGTCTATAGAATAGATGGTAGGAGATGATGAGGTAGAGGATGATGAGGAAGAAGAAGGTACAAAAATAGAAGTCACCCCTGTTGTTGATGATAAAGACAAAGAGAATCCTCACATAGCAAGAGATGACGCATCACTCTCACATTTGATGGCCACCTACCCTGAGGAATCAGAATGATAAAAGAATCTGATCATATTATTTTTGTCTTTCCAAGTGGAATAATAGAAACATACCCAAAAAATGATTTTCAATGTACCAGTCTTTCTATTATTCATAGTTTTGTCTTCTTGTGATAGGTGTATGTAACAATCTTTTGAAGGACACCTGTCAATCACATTTTCCCTTTGCTTGTTGCAACTCATGCCTATATAAATGAGTTTTCAAGGCAATGTGATGGTCTAATTTCTAATGCTTTAGGTGATATACTTAGTTTGTTTTCGGTCCAATTTTTGGAGTAAGTTTTATGATGTATTTTCTCTATTAGTTTCTAAGAATACATTAATATAGAATGGTCTCTGTATTTCTTCCTAAGGTCATTCTGAGTTTTACTGCAAGTGTATACAATTTTCAAAGAAAATGAATACAAATTATGAGCTATCCCCATATCATTTCTTTCTAAATTTTGTCTCATTTTTTATTACCTAGTCATCTTGATGTTGTGTAAGTAAAGGCTTGTGCAATTGAATGCAATCCACTTAGGTTGTTTATCTTTTCTTCACTGCAATTAGTTCAATGAATTAATTAAAGGCTTTGATGAAAGTGATAAGATTACTGCAGTAATGGGAAGAATATTTTGAATGATAAAGTCCAATAAGAATTGCTGATGATATTTTTTGTAAGGCAATAGATCAGATCCATGGAATTGCAATAGACTCTGAATCCCAATGGAATAGGCACCAGTCAAATTAATTCAATTGGAAGAGAAATAGATCATAGATGGGTATCAAATGCAAAATTACAATCAATTTTACTTTTTTTTTCTGAAGATTTTCAAATTTGGTCAATACTTGTTTGCATGAAATATTCTAGCCTTAGTTAGCCACTGTTGCAAAGAATACTTGCAGATCTATAGAAGACTTTATGACCAAATCTATTAAATGGGATGTATTCTATTTAAAATGTCACAATTAGCTGTGAATTTATGGATTGAGGATGAGAATCAGAATGAAACTAAGATAGTTTGCATACAACAATAGTTAGATTTAGTCATCCCTTAGGTACACCCACCTTGGTTTTGCAGAGCCTAAAGAGAAGAAAACCATTCTTGGTTTTGTTGAAGTTGGATCCAATTGGTTTGCACATATAATTGTTAATAGGAATTGGCTAATCCTTAGGTTGTGTGAGTGATATCATTTTGGTATTAAGCATTTTGTTGCTTAGTAGTTTTTTAAAACTCCAACAAAATGGTGACTCTGCTGGGGAGTTGTCCAACACATCTATGAAATGCACTGCAGGTTCTTTGGTCCTATTCTGTACGTGTGTGTCAGGTTATCTAAGTTTTGGCCATGGTTATAAGGGGATGTTTTAGTGACAAACCTTGAGGATTTAAAAAGAAAGAAAGAATAGC
The DNA here is from genome assembly GCA_028749045.1 of Cupressus sempervirens. NCBI lineage: Eukaryota > Viridiplantae > Streptophyta > Pinopsida > Cupressales > Cupressaceae > Cupressus > Cupressus sempervirens. Next base: position 114,200,699 of record CM053791.1, on the reverse strand, counting down.
CAAAATACCACAGTGACACACTTACGTATCTAGCTTCTCCAGGTGTCTTATCTAACAAGCAAGAGTTGTAGTCATACAATATCAATAATTGGTCCATGTGTATCAGATATTTCTCTCTCTACTTGTGTTTTCCCTCAAAGTTAGGAGTATTTGTAATTGTGTATTTTCCCAAGAGAAGGGTTGTGACCCAGTCATGGTTTTGAAGCTAGTGCTTATTTAAGTATATAGTGAAATGGTTGACAAAAGAAAAAACACAAAATCTTACACAAGAGCTCATCCTAATGAACCAATATATACTGATTTACCAAAAGGTGGTAGGAAGAACCTAAATAAGAAAAGGACAGATCCAAATCCTACCTGGAAACCCAGAGGTAGTGTATCCATCAATTCCTAGTATCAACTAGTGATAGGGAGAGAGTCTTCTTCACTCAGCTCTGAATCAGAAACCATAAGACTCTTAGGAGGGATATTTACTACCCCAGTACTAGATGAAAGAGCATATCAAGACAAAGATATGTCACTAGTAAGAAATATATCTCCTAGACTAGATCTCATAGTTGAAATGCATCGTAGGTTAGGATTCAGGAATTCTTTTGGAGATCTATCTAATCCTAAAATAGTCGCATATAAAGAACCAAATCTTATAGATCTAGATGACCTTGTTGATTCAAAAGCTACTTCTATAGATCTTGCAGAGGTATAGTCAGAGATAGGATTTCTGAAGAAGTGGGTGGCTGAAGAAGAAGCTAATCATGCTCACCTTGAAAAAGAAAAGGAGCAAGCCACCTTGGATGCTATAATAGAAAGAGATGCTCTACTGAGAAGGATGGCTACCTTGAAAGAATAGAACAAAAAGTTAGAAGAGAATACTAGAACTCTCCACACAAATGTATTTGGAGACGTAGATAGTCTGAGAGCTAAAGTTCAAGAACAAGAGAAATGCCTAAATCAAAAGAAAGAACCAGTTATTACTCAAGTCCAAGATTATAAACCTATCCAAGTAAATCCTATAGAACCCATTGTGAAAGTTGTAACAAAGGGAAGGGTAAAGCTATACGAGTCTAGATAAATAAACTTCAAGATCAACCAAGCAAACCCACAAAAACTTCTATGTCAAAGTTAGATCTAGATCTGGAAAAGGCTAGAAAAGAGAAGGAAGATCTTGCGAAAGAGCTTGAGAAGGTGGAGAATGAAGCTCAAGCTACAGAAACTAGGAGAAAAATTCATTTTATTAAGTCTAATTCTACCTTAGCCTCATGGCCAAATTTATCCACCCTGCCTTTAGTTTTTGTACCTCCTTGTCGACCAATAGTTTTAGTTCAAGGAATATTTCAGTTTGCTCCTGCCTCATCATCCACCACCTATACTCAGGGCCCTATTGTCTGACCTGAATAATCCCAAAGTGTTCCTTTAAATCAAGATAACATAGCAAGTGCCTCAAATGTCCCTAGTTCCTAAAAGAAACCTATATACCTAGAAAAGTATAGACAAATATCATTTGCTAGTATTCTTGGTGCTCCACATCCCATATAGTTTGATTTGAGAGATAAAGTGGTTAAGTTTTCTGGAAATAATGCTGGTACTGGTGAAGAACATTTGAGAATTTTCATAGACATGTTAAATTATTATGAAGTTGAACATGAGGATGTGGTCATGAAGTTGTTTGTTCATTCACTAACTAAGGATGTAAGGGACTGGTTCAGAAGGTTGCCTGATGACAGTATTAGCTCATGGAGTGATTTGGAGAAGTTATTCAAAGAACAATATGGAGATAGCACTAATGTTGGATTCATGTTAAATGAATTCAAAAATATCAAGAAGAATCCTAATGAGTCTACATTCAACTTCAATGTGAGATTCCAAAAAGGTATGTACAAATTATTTCAAGTTATGAGGTTGAATGAAGATGTTTGTCTCACAACATATTTTAATGCTTTTGATAGAAAAATGGCTTACCAATTGAGGGATAAGGATCGTAAGACTTTAAGGGATGCCTATAAGGTTGCTGTAAATATAGAGAATAATAGGAAGGCATATGGAAAACTAGGTAGGAGAGATGATCCAAAGCTCTTTAATGCCAAGAATAGTAACAAAAGGGAGGGTGATAAAACTCCTATAGGAAAAAAGCCAGAAGAACCTACAATAGGACAGGTGTTGGAGTTTCTTAAAAAGATGAATCCCACTAGTTTCAATAAGCCAAATGTTGCTAAGAAAACCCTTGTGAATAATAGCAACTTCAATAGACAGCCTAGAATGTAGAATTACCCTTATACTACCCAATGGAAGGATGGAAAGCCAATCCCTAACTAGACCCTCTGCAAAGAAGTTTAGAAAATATGAATGATAATGTGCCATGGTGCATTATTTGTCAATCACCCCACTCAGCAGAATATTGTGCAGTTGCTCAATCATTTGTTTCTGATCACAGTTTACAAACTGGGGAGGAGGAAGAAGAGAAGAGTCATGATGATGTAAGTTGTAATATGGTAAGCATGTGTAGTGACTATGCTGATTCTGATTTAGAGGAAGCATAAAGTGATCTAGAGAATATGAAAATTGCTTATCAATTACATCATCAACAAATTTTTTCAGATAGTGAAAGCTATGGTGAAGATCAAGTATGTGTTACATCTTCTGAAGTGGGTCATGTAAGTTTAAGAAAGCCTTCCAAAGAAGAAATTGATAGGATCACTGCAGAAATGATTTCCCAAGTGCATAGCAATTATAATTTGAGAAATAGTTAACAATGAAAGTGGGAATTCTTCTAGTATATTCATAAAAGATATCACCCATAAGATGAAAGATGAAGATAAGAAGGCTAGTGCATAGATATCCAAGGTTAAAGATGTTAAAACTAAGAAGTGGGAACCTAAGAAGAAAGTGCAATTCCAAGCTAGTGAGATAGCAAAAGCAATTGTGCAAGAGAAAGGATTAGGATATGATAATTCAAAGAAAATAATAGTCCCTGCTACTTAGAAGGCTCCTACTCCAAGTATGATTGTTAAACCCACTATATCTGAGCCAATTGATAGGATATCCATGTTGTCCCAAATCACTGTTAAGGCACCTTTGTCTAAACTCTTTAGAATTGAAGAGCATAAGGGTAAAGCCTTGTCATGGTTGGGAGGGATAGGAAATAGCAATAAGAATGTAGAACAAAGTGTTATTCAACATAATCCCTTAGTAATAGAAGATAGTGGTATCATGTCCCAAATTCCCCAAATATTTTTGGATGACTCATTGGTAGCATACATAGAAGATATTGACCCATTCTTTCTTAGTCTAATTATAAAAGGGAAGACCCTAAAAAATTGCATGATAGACTTGGGAGCCTCAAACACCATAATGCCTTTCAAAGTAATGGAAGCCCTAGGGTTGAAAGTAGACACTAAGCAGGGAAGATGTAGAGGTATGGATGCTAGAGAAGTCCCAGTCATAGCTACTATAAATGCTTTGCCATTTAAACTAGCTACATATCCTAAGGTAGAGTTGACCATGTCAGCCCTTGTAGTTGATATACCTCCACACTATGGAATGTTGTTTTCTAGAAAATGGAGTGCTACTATGGGAGGTAGCCTACAATGTGACTTAACTTATGCAACTTTTCACATAGGTGATAAGGCTATAAAAGTAGACAGAGAGCCAAGGGTTAGTCACATCTTAGGTGAAGAAATTGAAAAAGATGCTACTTGCTTTTTAGATACTAGTGTGAATGCATTCAGAGCTGAATTGATTATCCAAGAAGTTGAGAATTTTCTTGCTGTAATTGAACATGAAATTAAGTGTTGTATGAATTTACCAAAGTTATGGACAATGTTATTTGACGGGGCTAGTTCTAGGAAGGTGTAGGGGTAGGGGTAGTTTTTGTCTCTCCTAAGAAAAACACTTTTAGATAGTCTTTTACCTTAATTTTCTCATGCACAAACAATATAGCTGAGTATGAAGCCTTGTTGTTAGGATTGAAAGTGGCTACCCATCATGGGATCAAGAACTTACATGTTATAGGTGATTCTGAATTGATTATCTCATAAGTAAAGGGAACATATGCTTCTAAGAATAGAAGGTTGAAAAAATATAGAAATGTTGTATGAGATCAGATTGAATTTTTTGAAGCATTTGGTATATCATGGAGGGATAGAACTCAAAATAAGATGGCTGATTTATTAGAAAATTTAGCAATCAAACCTAAGGAGATATCATTTGTAGGAATCTCTCAAATTGAAGTACAGAGTAGACCTTTGATACCTAACAATATTGAAAATTGGCAAGTCTTTGAAGATGACAAAGACATTGTAATTTGTTTGTTAAATAAAGACAAATACCATGGTCAAGAAATGGATTGCAATGATTTAATTGAAACCATAGATGGTAAGGAAACCATTTTTGGCCAAGAGATTATGTAGTTGAAAACCAACAAGGTTTCAATGGGGTTAGTGGTTTTGGAAAATATTTTTGATAACCAGAATAGAATAAAACCAGGAGTTAAGGACCCTAAACCTCAAGAATTAGAAGAGATAAACTTTGGTACCGATGAAGCTCCCAAGAAAGTTTATATTGGCCAAAATTTGCCTGCTGAAATTAGAAAACCATTGATTGACTTGATTAGGAAATATAGACATGTTTTTGCATGGTCATATGATGACCTTAAAGCTTATAGGGAAGATCTGTTCCAACATGTAATACCACTAAAGGATAATGTAAAACCTTTTAGACAAAAATAGAGACTAATAAACTTTACCCTAGCTCCCAAAATGCAAGAACAGTCGATGAAGTTAAGGGATGGTGGGATAATCAAACCAATTAGACATTCCACCTAGGTTTCAAATTTGGTACCTGTCAGAAAGAAAAATGGAGACATAAGATTATGTGTGGATTTCAAAAATTTGAACATTGCATCCTTGAAGGATAATTATGGACTACCAAATATAAAAGCCATGTTGTAGCAAGTAACTGGTTCTGAGCTAATGTCCATGATGGATGGTTTCTCAGGGTACAATCAAGTCCTAGTAAAGGAAAATGAACAATTTAAGATAGCCTTAAAAACCCCATGGGGGACTTATGTATATGTAAGGATGCCATTTGGCTTGATTAATGCAGGAACTACTTTCCAAAGAGCTACGGACGTGGCATTTCATGATTATATCAAAAAATTTATGGTTGTATATCAAGATGACCTCACAACTTATTCCAAGAAGGATGAAGACCATTGTGGGCATTTGAAAAAGATTTTCATCAAAGCATTGGAATATGGAGTGTCATTAAACTCTAGGAAATGTGCATTCGGGGTAATTGAAGGTAAGTTATTGGGGCATATAATGTCTAAGGATGGGGTGAAGATATATCTTGAGAGAGTAGCAGCTATCGATAAAGTCCCCAAGCCAAAGAATGTAAAAGGAATTCAATCTTTTTTTGGCCAAGTTAATTTTTTGAGAAGGTTTGTTACTAACTTTATTGAAATTAGTAGACCTATATCAAAGATGCTCAAGAAAGGAGCTACTATAGATTGGAATGGCGAGCCTTCACAACCATTCTAGGATATTAAAACTAAAATAAAAAATGCTCCAATATTGAGAACTCCTGACTACATATTTTCTTTTGCTTCCTTTCACACTGTAGCTGCAGTCTTGTTGTACAAAAATAATGAAGGATATGAGCAACCAATTGCATTATTTAGTAAGTCATTGCAACCAACTAAGTTGAAATATAAAATAAATGAAAAGAAAGCATATGTTCTAGTAAAAGCTATAAAGGCTTTTAGATGCTACTTGGTAGGTGCTATTGTCATTGCATTTGTGCCTAGTGCTACTGTGAAAGATATATTTTCTCAACAGGAAGTGTCTAAAAAAAGATGTAGATGGATCAATAGGATCCAAGAATTTAATATTGAGATATAGATAACAAAGTTGGTAAGAGGTCAAAGTTTAGCTAAACTCATGGCTCAATCAAATTTGGATGTTAACCAAATTAATATGGTAACAAATGACCTTAGATATGATTCATCTGATATGAGCCATTGTGAGTGGTATACCAATGTTATTTACTATTTGCAACACTTAGAGGTTCCATCTCACTTAACTGAAAATGAGAAAATAAGCACAAAATTGCAAACCATTAGGTACATAATTGTCAAAGGTAGTTTATGGTGGAGAAATTTTGAAGGGATACTACTGAAATGTGTTGATCAAGAAAGAGCCCAAGAAATTTTGAATGAGATGCATACTAGAGTGTGTGGGGGACATTATATGGCTAAGAATACTGCTCATAAGATAATGCAAGCTGGATTCTAGTGGCCATCCCTATTCAAGGATGCTCAAATCATGGTTAAGAAATGAGACTCTTGTCAAAGGTTTGTTGGAAAACTTAAATTCTTAGGTAATACTCCTTTAAAGCTAGTTGAGGTGCAAGCACCATTTCAGCAATGGGGTATGGATTTCATAGGTGAAATTTCTAACAAATCTAGTAGTGGCTATTCATGGATTTTAGTTGCTACTGACTACTTTAAAAAATGGGTAGAAGCTATCCCTATAAGGAATGCAACAAGTAAAGTTGTTAATAATTTCTTGCTAAGCAATGCTATTTCTAGATTTGGTTGCCCTTAGAAAATTGTGACAAATAATCCCATGTGCTTCAGATCTGAGGAATTTATAAAGTTCTATGACAAGTATGGAATAACTAGGTTAGCATCTTCCCCATATCATCCACAAGGAAATGGATAGGTTGAATCTAAAAACAAAGTCTTGTTAAAAATTATTAAAAGGACTTTGGATGATAACAAGAAGGCATGGGACTCTAAGTTACAACTTGCAATATGGCCTGATAGAGTGACTATCAAGAAAGCCATTGGAGTAGCTCCTTTTGATTTGGTATATGGAATTCATGCAAGGATGCCTCAGAATAACTTAATGGGACTCTACAATCATACCCAGTTATATGATGAGGATATTACAGATGATATGCAAGAAAGGCTTGATGAGCTTGTAGGGTTAGCAGAAACAAGAAAATAGGCATTAGTCAGAGAGAAAAAGTTGCAGTTACAAATCAAGACATTATATGACAAAAGGACAATAAGCAAGAAATTTCAAGATGGAGATTTAGTCCTTATGTGGAATGCCAGAATAGAGGATAAAGGAAAACATGGTAAGTTCAATCCTATTTGGCTAGGACCCTATTTAATTGAAAGTTCATGGGGAGAAGATTCTTATATCATCAAGGATTTATCAAACAATATTCTAGAACTACCTGTTCATGGATAGTTCTTGAAGAGATACTTTTCTTAAGGTATCTATTTTTCCATGAATGTTAGTTTTAGGTTTCCTTGTGTTCTTGTACATTGTGTGTATTTTGTATATCCATGTAAATATCCCTGTATAGTCTAGTTTTTTGTTTCTGTGTGTTGCTCTGTTCTCTCTAAAGAAGTTGTCATTCAAGGCCAGGTATGTGGTCTACTCTCCCAAAGATTTTGAGCTCTTGCATAGACTCAAGTAGTCTATCATCCCTAGATAGAGCCAGTGTTGGTTTGATTTTTCATAGTATAAAGAAAATTTTGAAAAATTAGTGAAAAGTCATTTGTGGGTATTATATTATGCAATTTAGGGTTTTCTCATTGTATTTCTCAAAATTCTTAGATTTCCCTAGTTCATGTCCTGATCTCTGTGTTGTTGGAATTTTATAAGTTTCTCAAGGTTTGTCAATAGAGCAATTAGTTGAAAAACCCTAAATGTGAAAACCCTAATGCCTTATTACTTTTTACTTTAGTCTTGGAAACCCTCGAAAGTAATATTTCAAAAAAATGTTCTTAAGGCATATTACTTTTTCCACAAGGAGGGGCTTACGCAAGCATGACTTCATTAAAATCTTGTTTAAACCTTAGGTGGCTATGCTTTTCTTGCAAATTGCTAGATCATTTTATTAATAAATACCCCTTGTGATAAATTTTTTATATGATTGTTGATCTTGTTCAGATCAACGGGTATCACATTCTCACAATTTTAAGATGCAAGGTTTTTAAAAAATGTGGGCATGGGCTTTGGTGACACGTAGCCCTTGCCCTTTTCAAGTTTCAGTGAGCTATAAAGTTTGTGATGAGTTATAAGTTGTCAGAACCTTTTGCATATTTGTCAGTACTTTTTGTGCACGTTTTGGAATTCTTGCAATGTCATTGGTTGAGTCACTTAAAGAGGTATGCCTTTATCACCAAGAAGTGTCAGCCATTAATTTCATTTAAATCAAAGGCTAGCACTTTTTTGCAAGAAAGAGATGCTTGAGAATTAAATAATGCGAGGAAGTGTCAATAGGACACATGGCACAGTCTGACAACATGGGCCCGCCATTTCCAAAAGCGATGTTGAGATGTCTTTCATGGCAAGTGTCAAATGAGTTGGAATGGATGGAAATATTTTATTCATCACTTTAGTCAACATGGTATTTAAGGCACATGATTCTATGACCATTGATCTATCAAAGATAAAAGGCCAGCACATTTCCACATTTTCAAGCTGCATGAGAGATGAATAATGTGGGCAAGTGGTTTTTTGACACATAGCAAGGTGGGGTCAATAATCTCTAGTGTATGTTGAGGTGTGCCATGCTATAAAATGATCGCTGATTTGTACTGCTAGATGTGCCACTAAAGAAGTTTGTCTACCAGATGGGAGCAAAGCTTTATCAACCATAGATCTTTCAAAGATCGAGGGTTAGCGCAAGCTCACATTTTGAAGCTGCTCATCCAATAAGGAATGTGGGTATGTGCCTTTGTGCCACATGTAATAGGGGGACCAAAATTAGGGAAGAATACTAAGTCACACCATGTTGTCTGCCACATGTGCTTAGCTAGAAGTACTTTTGCTACGAGCATGGAAATCTCAGAAATTAATACAGAAGTCAGATAGGTCACTAGTCATTCCATTCATCCAAGTGGATGTTGCAATCATAAAGTATAGAGTGATTCTTACACCATGGATCTAATATTGATTAACGATGGGTGCAGGCCCATATTTTGAAACTGAAAGAAACTTAAGGAAAGTGGGAATGTGCCAGCTTGACACATGGCCTTGTTTTTAAAGCCATAAAGTTTGTTGTTTTTAAATCAAAGCTATCTGATCTGGTGAAAATCTACAGATAGGATTCAAATTTGGTTGCAATTTGGAGGTAATGGTTATTGAGAGTAAATATGGTTCAGAGTCCATTTGTGCGATTTCAATGCATGAAAAGAACTCACAATTTCACCATTAATGAATCACTAAAGCGCAGAAAGAATATCAGAGCATACAAATTTTTAAGAGCCAGTGCACAGAAAGTTTATCTAGCAATCCAGTAAGTTGTAGAAGAAATTACATAGTGTAGAAGTGCAAATTTAGTGGGTAAGTAGTCTGTGTTTCTTTGAAAATCAAGTATCTATTTTTATAAAATTTCTAGGGTTTATTCAAAATGCCTCCCCAAAAAGAGTTCACTGGACAAATGGATTATTTGAAACATTCTGTGCACGATGATTTTCTTGAACAATTCCCTTTATCAGTACATGAAATAAATAAGGGAAGGGATCTTATTCCAAAAAACCTTAGGGTAGCTATAGTAGAAGGTTTTTATGACAAAGCAGATTGGGTAAGAGATGCCCAAGTTTCCATGGAGGGTTTGGAGTTGTTCAAGAAATGCTTTTTAGAGCACAAATTGGATACCCCTATGAGCAATGTCTGGGAATTTTATATTGGGAAATTAATAGTCCCCATAGTTTTCTTTGATAGTGATTTATTGATGGATTTAGCCAAAAAATATGATCCAATTACAGGGTGGGTAAAGAACCATGTTGTAGTAAATCTTTTTAGGGTTTGCCCTGAATTAATTAGTGAAGTTTTCAATCTCAATCCTAACCATGCTATGCATGAAACTATTGATATGGATGACCTTCAAGCAAGGTATGATGCATAAAGGATTTATGTAAGGACATGGCCACTACAAGAACATGCTGCTAAAATTGGTACTTTGCCTGTGATTACTGCCAGCACCCTAGAGCCATTATTGAGAAGACATTTTAACATTAGGGCTCAGGAATTATATTTTTCTCTTTGCAAAATTTTTGGGATAGATGAAGCTGATCAAATCTCAGGCTCAATTGTCTTGTTATGGCTCAAACTCTTCAATTTGGGATGAGCACCATTCTAGATTTTGCTACTTTTCTTGCAAAGGAAATTCACAATGGTTTGGTGGGGATGGCATGAGGAAAAGTGGACAAACCATTCTGTTGGTATTCATTACTTATGTATATATGCTTGTACAAGGGATTTACCTTTTTCTCAAAGGGTATGGAGCTGGAAACAACTAGGGATAGAGAGAGGAATTTGGTGCAGTTATGGAGTGTGGATATGACTTTAGAGGCTATAGATGCCAGTTATGTGAGGTTTGACAGATACTTTGCATCAAAGCTTAGTTTACTTTTTAAAGGGGACAACCCTAAAATTCCACAAGCACTTTTAGAATTGGTCAAACCTAAGGACAAGGCACAAGGACTATTGGTTAGTCATAATTGGGGAGATATAATCCTTTATAATGTTTCAACTGTAATAAGAGTATATGGTCTTTTGGAGAAGCCACATGTGCTTCCATTTCATGTGTCCTTGAAGATAGGAATAGCTGAGTTGTTATGTCAAATAGGCACTAGAGATGAGAGGGAGTTGCCTAACAAGGATACCTTTTTTCCAATTGTTACTGTGGTACATGATTTTTTCTTTGTGAGAAAAGGGTGGAAGCACCTGAATTTGTTTCTAGATAGATATAACATGGTAGAATCTCATGCCATATTTATTGATCCTAAAGGATTCCATGACCTCTTAAGAGAGAGGGTGAAAGCTTCTCACATGGTGCAGCAAGTTTATTATCTGGAGGATATAATCAGAAATATTTTTACTTTGCAAGAACAAGAATTGATAAAGGAGAAATGGATAGTGATGAGTCTAGAAAATGCCTTTATTTTGTTATGTTTAAGATACTTTGTGATACTCTGTTTATCCTTGTTTTAACACTTATAAGCCTATGTTTGATAAACCTTTGATGATTTATGGGGTAGAAAAACTATGTCATATTTTTCCTAAATTATATCTAATATGCAGTATTTCATATAAATATCCAAATGTGTGTTCTTATGCTTGAATTTAGTTTGATCGACATTTATTTGCAAATATATCTTATATCATAACTAACCTGATGATAAGGATTAAAGGATGAGCAGAAGAATCTAGAAGTTGGTTGCCGACAGCATTCAAGGAGAAATGAGCATCAAGGAACAACCACGAAAAGGAAGTTATAACCACTCGAGGAAACATGGCAGCGAATAAGGAGGATTTTTTACGAGCCATTACCTTCTTTGCATTTATGTTATAACAAGCGGATGTTGAGATTTCATTGCTCCCTCCTCAATTTCGTTATCCTTCATTTCCACTTTCAGTTGTTCTCCTATATTCTCTCCTGTGGACTTAACTTAGGATAGTTACTTTTCTGTTATGTAATAAAGAGTAGATTCCCTATATATGTTGGGATCGACTCCTGTGTGTGAAGTTTTTAAGTTTTAAGTTTTTTATTTTTGATAAGTTTTATCGAGTAAGAGAGAACACTGATTCACAGTTTGTTGCAGTTGTGTTTTACAATTCTGAATCATGTAATGACTGATTAATGAAATGAATTAGATCTCTTTAGCTTCTATCCTGCGTTGGTAGATTAGAGAAGCCAACCAAGGGGGCCCACTTGGAAGGTGGATTAGATTAGGATAGAATAGATTCATTTTACTAGCATTAGTAGTATTTTAAGTAAGACATAGCTAATTAATTCCTTCCTGTAGCATCACACTTCATGAACATTCCTACAGCATCTGAGAGAACAGTCTAGTGGATGAGTCAATATGGAATCTCTGTTATCTTGTCATTGTGTTTTCAACATTCATAGATTCAATAGTTTCCTTTCCATAGCAGTAGTGTAGTTTCCTTCCTTTGCATTTTTACTTTCCTGCAGCACAAGCATAATGACTCATCAAGGTACCTAGTGCACATACTGTGTTGACCATTTCAAGTATACGTCCTTGGGTTGACAATCTAAATGCACCTCATGGTAGGGGAAAAGTAGTCCTTAGCTTGAATAGATTATTCCTAAGCCAGGCCTAGCACATGAATATGGAACACCTATTGTGAGGCAATTCATTTTTGGCACCGTTGCCGAGGATGGTGTCAAGCTAGGAGCATTTTTGAGTCATAGTTTTTAGATTAAGTTCTTTTTACTAGTGTGAAAATTTTAGTTGCATGCATCAAAGAGGAAGATGATGAGATGAATATGGTATATTTCTTCCACAAGGATCTGTTAATTTGAATGAAGAAGTTGAAGAAGAAGTTGAGTTGCCCTTTGAAGACGCAAGTCTTTTTTTCCCCACAGTATCATCATCAAGAGCTGAATCCCTAGATATATCTGGTCTCCAACCTTTCATTGAATTATTGACCAGTCTTCTTGATAACACTACCTTGAATCCACTAGTTGTTAATCATCCAGTGCCTAACATTCCTTTTCAGCATCAACCTCATAATCCAGTCCCACCAGTCATGGCACAACCCACTTTTCCATTTCCACTTCCAAGTCTCATAACCAATGCCAATCTCAAGAATATACCTCCCACTGCTCTTTTGAAATTCTACGGCCTTGCAACTGAAGACCTTGATACCTTCTTGTTTGAGTTCAACATCCTTTGTCGTAGTTGCGACTACAACACTAATGCCCATAAGCTTAAATTATTTCCAGCCACATTGAAAGAATCAACTTTACGATGGTTCATGGGCTTAGGAGCCAATGCAACTATGAATTGGGATGAAATGCAAGCCTTGTTTTTGGAAAAATATAAAGAATATTGCAAAGCATCTGGTACAAGAGGAGATGATATCTTTAGGATATCATAGAAGGAGGAAGAGACATTAGAAGCCTTGTTTCTTGATTTTTATATACACTACAAAAGAATCCTTAGCACACATTGTCTGAAGATTCCCAAAAACTAGTCTTTCTAAGAGGAGTGAATGAAGAGTGTTTGGAAGCATTGGACCTGATGGCTGGTGGAGATGTATATCAAGCTCAATGGGATGAACTCAAAAAGATATGTCAGAACTACTCAAGGTCAACTATGAAGAAAGGTCGAGGACCCCGTTCTACAGTTACAAAAGGAATTAGTCAAGGCATTTCAAAACTTGAAATATCCAATTTGTTGTTAGATTTCAAACAAGACATCAGTAATGATGTCACTACACAGTTGGATACAATGACTACAAAGAAGAAGCAAGCAGAGGCTGAGTTACAACTAGTTGAGTACTATCCTCATTTCCGAAAGCAAAAGAAGGATTGCCACTGTAAATTGGTTGTAAGCATGGAGAACCAACATCTTCCAACTGAATATGTAAAGATAGATGGGGATGATGAGCAAGTATTCTTTGTTGCTCAATGCCGACCATGGGCTCAACGTCAAGGTATGCCTCAAGACCCCTTGCAAAATTCAAATTCATATGGTAATCAATGGCAAAACCGCAATACCAAAGGTCCTCCACAAAACCAACCCAATTGGAATAATGCTGGGAAAAATAACCCACAATAGTCTCAATGGTCTCAAAATTTAAAAAAACCTTGGCCTAACTAGCAGAATAACCAATGGCCCCAGAACCAATAGAACCAATGGCAACCACCCCAAGGGAATTGGCAATCTCCAAACTAATGGAAGGGATCTCAACAATGGCCTAACCAAAATACTGGTGCTCCACAATTACCCCCTCTAGCTCAACAACCTACTTTAATGCCACCACTTGCAAATAGTGGACCTCAAAAGCAAACACAGCTACCTGCACAGCCTTAGCCAAATCCAAATAGCAAACCACAATAGCCCATGTATAGTGCTGATACCTAGCAGTACCCTGCTTATGCCCTAGATGTTGCAGATATACATTTGAGATATGGAATGACCTTACTAGCACCAAAGCCACCTCTTATGACTGAAGTATCAGACTCTCCTACAACATCAGAACCTTTGGTTGATGAACCTGTTGACCCAACTAATGTTACCATACCAATACTAGTTCAACTAGTAGTAGAGCCTCCTTTTCCAGACCAACTAATACAAAAGGAACTTGAACAAAGCAAGGAACAACCCTTTGACATTGTTAATCAGTTGAAGAATATGCATGTCCAAATACTTTTGTTTCAAGCTATTAAGGAAATTCCTGCTTATGGAAAAGCTACAAGGGAAGCTTGTCTAAAGAAACCTAGAAGGAAGAAGAAGGATCCTACCACAATTCATGTTGTTGGACATTTAGTTGATATCATGTTAGGAAGAGTGATTTCACCAAAATATTCTGACCCAGGGAGTCTAGTAATAAGTGTCAGCATAAATGGTCAATTTGTTAAAAATGCCCTAATAGATTTGAGAGCTGCTATAAATGTGATGACTAAAGAAACTATAAAGAAGTTACAAATAGAAGGATTAAGGCCCACACCAACTATTCTGTAGTTTGCAGATAGTTCCACTATCATTCCTGATGGAATGATAGAAAATATTATTGTGACCTTAGATTCCCTAGAATATCCTGTGGACTTCATGGTTTTGTCCCCTAAAGTAAACCTATCTAGCTATCCTGTCATTCTAGGTAGACCATGGTTGGCCACAATTGATGCAAACATAAATTGCAGATCAGGGAATATGACCATATCAAATGGCCAAGCAACCAAGCAATTTGATCTATATCCTCCTGCACAACCATTACCAGATTTGAGTACATCTTTTTGGCCAGATTTAGGAGATGAAGAAGAAGAGATAAATTCCATAGTATAACTTATGATGTTGCATAGGCAATCTTTTCTAAAGTTGCAAGAAGAAGATTCAGTAATCCAGAGGATCCTTACCAACACTTGTGTGGTAGGAAAAGATGTGTTTGAAAGATCTGTATTAGAATTGATTAAATATGAGGAGTGTGATACAAGTTGCACTTTACTTAAGGAACCTAAAAATATTTGTTCACTACTTCCATGTGAATTAGAAGGAAGCCCAATCTCTAAAATTGCTATGGTAGAATCCACTATTCCTGTTGAACTGAGTAAAGGCCATAAACTACATGTTAACCTCAAATTGACATCTGTACAGATGGAACAATTAAAAGAATTGCTTCAAAAGCATGAGAAGACTTTTGTTTGGGATTATGGTGATATGAAAGGATTAAGCCCTACATTGTGTACCCATAGGATATACATTAATGAAGGTTGTTTACCACTTCGTCAACCTCAGAGGAGGATAAATCCAAGCCTCAGAGAAATAGTCAAAACAAAATTGTAGAAACTGTTTGATGTTGGCTTTATCTATCCTATATCTGATAGTAAATGGGTATCACCCCTAGTTATAGTACCTAAGAAAGGAGGAAAATGAAGAATTTGTGTAGATTATAGGGAGTTGAATAAGGCTACTAAAAAGGATCATTTTCCTTTACCCTTCATAGATCAAGTTTTGGATACACTAGCTGGAAAGAAGTACTTCTCCTTTTTAGATGGATACAGTGGCTATAATCAAATCAGTATTTCTCTTGAAGACCAAGACAAAACTACATTTACCTGTCCATGGGGTACTTTTGCATACTTTGTTTTACCATTTGGTCTTTGTAACGCTCCTGCAACGTTTCAACGGGCTGTAATTAGTATTTTTTTTGATATATCACATGATTGTATGGAAATCTATATGGATGACTTTACAACATTTGGAGTTACTTTTGAATAAGCAATGATAAATCTTGAAAAAGTTTTGGTAAGATGTCAAGAACATAATTTGGCACTAAATAGTGAAAAGTGTTTCATGATCATACAAGAGGGTGTGGTACTCGGTCATTTCATATCTATTGCAGGTATACAAGTAGACCCAGCTAAAATTGAGGTAATTCAAACATTACCCATACCCACTAAATTAAAAGATATCAGATCTTTTCTGGGACATGCTGGATATTACAGGCATTTTATAAAAGACTTCAGTAAAATAGCCAGTCCCTTGTACAAGTTGCTCACAAAAGAAGTTGAATTCAATTGGACACCTGAGTGTGATAAAGCTTTCCTGCAGCTTAAGCAACTTTTGACCACAACCCCAATTTTACAAGGCCCTGATTGGAACCTACCTTTTCACATATATACAGATGCTTTTGATTATGCCATAGGTGCAGTTTTAGCACAGAAACACTCAAATCTAAAGAATGCCATTTATTATATCAGTAAGAGTCTTCATGGTCTAGAACTGAATTACACAGTGACTGAAAAAGAATTGTTAGCAGTAGTCTATGCTCTAAATAAATTTTGGCATTACATCATAGGTTGTCCTATCTATGTTCATACTGATCATGCAGCAATCAAATATCTCATGAACAAACCTACTATAACTAGTAGGTTAGCAAGATGGTTTCTATTGTTACAAGAATTTGACATAACCATAGTGGATAAGCCTGGAAAAATAAATGTCGTAGCTGATTATTTGTCAAGAATCAATCATCATGATACTGACACTACTCTAGTAGATGATGCATTTCCAGATGAACATTTTTTTCATATTACTGTTAAAGTTCCATGGTATGTAGATATTGCTAACTACATTGCAGCTAATAAGACAGCAACGCATTTTTCTTATAAGGAGAGAAAGCTGCTCATACAGAAAAGCTTCCATTTCTCATGGATAGACAATTTTCTGTTCTATACTGAACCTGATCAAGTTATGTGCAAATGTGTAAGAGAAGATGAGACATATGATATTTTGCATGCATGTCATAATGAGCCCTGTGGAGGACATTTTGTAGCCAAAAGAACAGCTTTCAAAATCTTAGCCACTGGTTACTATTGGCATACCCTTCATAAAGATGCAATCAATTATACAAGGAAGTGTGACCAATGCCAAAGAATGGGTCGCCCAACCAAAAATAGATCAAATGCCTCTGAATCCTCAAGTGGTGTTAACACCATTTGACAAATGGGGAATGGACTTCATCGGTCCTATTGATCCTCCATCCCATGGGAAGTCTTATATTCTGGTTTGTACTGACTACCTAACCAAATGGGTTGAGGTTAAGGCTATGAAGCATGCCCGTGATGAAAAAGTTGTCGAATTCCTGTATGAAGAGATTTTTACATGCTATGGAGTTCCTAAAGAATTGATTACTGATCAAGGCACATAGTTTACTTCCAACCTAATTTCAGAATTGATGAAATAGTATAACATTAGGCATCACAGATCTAGTCATTATCATCCACAAGCTAATGGACAAGTAGAAGTTACCAACCGTGAGTTGGAAAATATTTTAACCAAAACAATCCATTTGCATCGTTGGGATTGGACCAGTCGGTTACAAGAAGCTGCTTGGGCCTATAGAACAACTTGGAAAACCACTATTGGATTCACACCATTTGAGCTTTTGTATGGAATAGTGGCAATGCTTCCAATTGAATTTGAACACAAGGCTTTAAGAACAACCTTGACCTTAGATATTGATCTTCCTGCAGCACAAAGAGAACGCCTCCTGCATCTTAATTCTTTGGATGAAATGTGCAAGACCGCTTTAGAACACACTAAACTGGTGCAAAAATAGAGAAAACACTAGCATGATTCTCATATCCTCAACAAATAGTTCAAAGCGAGTGACTAGAAATTATTGTATGATTCCCGCTTTAAGGATATGCCAGGGAAGCTGCAGACGGGATGGTTAGGACCATATAAAATCATCCATGTCTTTGACAATGGAACAGTTCAACTAACCACAATTGATGATGTGCCTTTCAAAATGCTGATCAACGGTCATCGACTTAAGCTTTACAAACAACCTCAAATAAAAGCTAAATTCATGCAACAGTTTGAACAATCAGATCCAACAAAAACTCAAGTATCTCTTCCTGCAATAGAAGGTGAAAACCTTTTGCCTGCTCCTCTTCAACATTAATTCTAATTTGCATGTCCATAATAATAACTTTATGTTCACATAAAGTCCATTTTCTTTTCATGATATTTCTTTCCATTCATATCTTAATCTTCCATCCACCCTCCCCACTCCATTTCTTAATCTTCCATCCACTCACTTTCTACATACTTAAGTTTTTGTGTTTTCAATCAAATCTGCACATGCTGATGGATGCTGCCGTTTACATTATTTCTGCCACCTTTTTTGGAGCATGTGACAATCCACTTGGTAGGTATAAACATTTTCAAACTATTATTCATTTATAAGTTTGCAGATTTTGTTAATTATATATAATACTGCATAGTCTCTATAATTACGATGTATTCCAGTCCCTCACCCATACTAGTCTGACAAGTGAGGACACTTGTCATAAATTTAGCAGGGGGCAGGGGAGTGTCATACTATCCAATGATATGTTTGATTAACTGTGATGATTTTCTAAAATCTTGGCATTACTCTTTAATTAATGAGAACTTTTTGCTATAAGTATGCCATGTCAAGTGTTGTACTCCCACTTTCTGAATGAATTTTCCTTGTTCATGCTGAATTTTTGTTGCTAAGCCATGATATGACTTATTTTTAAAATTTTGGCATTTGAACCATGTTTTCGGATGATTTTTACGCAAATTCATGATTTACTTTTACCTAAAGTTTAATTATGGCACATAACAATTGCTTATGGCAATTAATGTTCCCAAAAAGAAGCGGTGAAGCATCTGAGAAATAACGCAGAGTTTTGAAGTTTGCATTCAGAAAGGGAGAGAGAAACGGAGTAGCAGAAGAAGTATCAAGAAATGGGAGGAGGTTTAGAGAGAAAAGAGCTAGTTGAGCACATTTTGTTGCTCTTTGACGTAGAAGTAGTAAGAAGATTCAATGCATGCGGGTGGTTAGGTTATTGTTTGAATTTAACATCATATTATGAAGAAGCAGCTATAGAATTCACCAGGACATTTGATGGAGGTGAAGCTTCTATGTGGGGTTTGATAGTAATTGCAAAAGAAGAATGAATTGCAGAAGTAACAGGGTTACCTTCTATTAGAGAGCATCATCCGAGATCGCATGACACTAGGTCAGCAAGGGCCTAGTTCACTACCCCACATGACAGTCCATTGGATGTTATAAAGCAAGGGTGCAAGAGATTGTCTTTACCGCCTCTATACCCTGACCTAGAAATACATGTCATCAGGTATTTTACTTGTGAAGGTAGATTTTCTCACTTACATGCACACCATTTTAAGTTGCTTAGTTGTATAAGGCACAATATTGCCGTGAATCTTCCAAATTTTTTGTATAATATGCTTTGTATTAGTGCGGAAGAGACTCAAAAAGGGAAAGATAATTCTGTCACTCACCATGCCTTGATTAAGTTGTTAATAGAAAGGTCTCTTAGGGATGTATCCCCTTTGACATGGGATGACTTTGTGAAATTTAAAACCCTACAACCCCAAGTTGACCCTAGTGAACAACAGGGTGAGGAAAACGTAGTTCCCAGTAGTGAGCCTGAAGAAAAAAATATTGAGGGAGCTGAAATAGAAAACGCACAAGGGATTGAACTAGAATTTGCTTCCACTCTAGAGAATGTGCCTCCACCTGAACAGGACATCCCTAAACCCACTACTAGTCAAGCTAAAAGGAAATGAAAGTCACCAGAAGAAACCACTGCTCAACAAAAACCTAGTCCTGTAGTCAAGCAATAGAAGAAAACAAAGAAGGTTCCCATAGCAACTAATCCTGTAGCAGTGATACCGAAACAAAAAAGTAGGCAAAAGATAGTTGTACAAGAAGAGACTCCTTTGCGGAGAAGCCCTAGAATGTGAGGGCAGATTTTTAAAGATCCTATATTGTCTAAAGCACCTGCTCCAGAGTCTCCTGTGCAGATAATTTCTAACCATTCTCCCCTTCACACTGAGATGACAAAAGCTTCTGGTAATCCTCTTGCAGCATGTGAGCAAGAAATTAATGAAACCTTGATGGATTTACTAGGTGTTTCAAGCCATGAGAATGAAGTAGTTCCTGAATGTCATGATTTGAATACTGCCTTAGTCCCATATAAGTCAACATGGATCAATAGTTTGGTAGAACATCTATGGCGAGAAAAGAAAAAGAAAAAGGATTATGAAGAGGATAATAGTGCCGTCACCTTGCAAAAACTCCTTTTCCAATTATATAGACAACATTTATTTGCTGAAGCACTATGGAAAGAGGAGAAGAAAATAATGAGCAAGATCATAACATCACAAAATGAGGAGATTGAAGAATTAAAAGAATAGCTAGAAAGACAAAAATAACGCATGGAACATGCACTTAAATTAGCTGATCAAGCTCTTGCTTGTAGACCACCTCCTCGAGTATATGCTTTTTGTTTGGAAGAACAATATCTTTTATTTCAGTTGATGTTAACCCTTAGAAATGTAAATGCAGAATTCAAAACCGCACAAGAGTTTTATGGGCTGTATCAAACCTTACCACCATGGCAGCAAAATCTATTGTGTGAGTTGTATATTCATAATTTTGTCATTCCTATAGAAACTGAGTGGAATCCTTTTCTCTATATAGGAGATGTGCATTTGAAAGCTTTAATGTCATGGATGTCTAATGAGGCAAATTATGATAGACAACTAGATAATTACAGAGATGAGGAGAGAATAAAACCTTTACGCTTGAGGGCAGAAAGTAAACAACTAGAAGAAATGCTTCGAGACTGGTTTACATTAACCTATGGGAAGAGTAATCCAGAAGTTAGAAAGAAGGTATTTGTTGCTAGAGCCAAAGTGTATGCCGAATATGAAAACTTGCCCTACTTTGCATTCTAGAGAGCTATGACCGGAGTAAGAGGTAGATGGGCTCGATTACCTGATTCTCTCAAGAAATTAGATCCGCATAGTCCTATTAATTTGGAAGCAGCACTATATAGAGTTCCAAAATATTTAGAACTGGAAAAGCAACTAAGGCCAGAGCTATGGTGTCCTTTAACCATGCAACCTCCAATGCTTTTATGGCCCCTGTATGATATTGATGTTGACAAACTTAATAAGTTGCAGGAAGACCACAGGCGAGAAGTATGGGAAAGAACCAGAGGATTCTATTACACCTTCAAGAGTAGTAGAAAGGGAAAGACAAAAGTTGGGGAGCTTAGATCTTTGACAAAAAGTGTAATGCTTGAGGACAAGCATTAGTTTAGCAGGGGGCAGATGATGAGTCTAGAAAATGCCTTTATTTTGTTATGTTTAAGATACTTTGTGATACTCCATTTATCCTTGTTTTAACACTTATAAGCCTATGTTTGATAAACCTTTGATGATTTATGAGGTAGAAAAACTATGTCATCTTTTGCCTAAATTATATCTAATATGCAGTATTTCATATAAATATCCAAATGTGCATTCTTATGCTTGAATTTAGTTTGATGGATGTTTATTTGCAAATATGTCTTATATCATAACTAACCTAATGATAAGGATTAAAGGATGAGTGGAAGAATCCAAAATTTGGTTGCCGACAACATTCAAGGAGAAACGAGCATCAAGGAACAACCATGAAAAGGAAGTTATAATCACTCCAAAAAACATGGAAGCGAATAAGGAGGAGTTTTTACGAGCCATTACCTTCTCTACATTTATGTTGTAACAAGCGAATGTCAAGATTTCATTGCTCCCTCCTCAATTCTGTTATCCTTCCTTTCCGCTTTCAGTTGTTCTCCTATATTCTCTCCTGTGGACTTAACTTAGGATAGTTACTTTTCTGTTATGTAATAAAGAGTAGATTCCCTATATATGTTGGGATTGAATCCTATGTGTGAAGTTTTTAAGTTTTAAGTTTTTGGTTTTTGATAAGTTTTATCGAGTAAGAGAGAACACTGATTCACAGTTTGTTGCAGTTGTGTTTTACAATTCTGAATCATGTAATGACTAATTAATGAAATGAATTAGTTCTCTTTAGCTTCTATCCTATGTTGGTAGATTAGAGAAGCCAACCAAGGGGGCCCACTTGGAAGGTGGATTAGATTAGGATAGAATAGATTCATTTTACTAGCATTAGAAGTATTTTAAGTAATATGTAGCTAATTAATTCCTTCCTGTAGCATCACACTTCATGAACGTTCCTGCAGCATCTGAGAGAACAGTCTAGTGGATGAGTCAAGATGGAATCTCTGTTATTTGTCATTGTGTTTTCAACATTCATAGATTCAGTAGTTTCCTTTCCATAGCAGTAGTGTAGTTTCCTTTGCATTTTTACTTTCCTGCATCACAAGCATAATGACTCATCAAGGTACCTAGTGCACATATTGTGCTGACCATTTCAAGTATACGTCCTTGGGTTGACAATCTAAATGCACCTCATGGTAGGGAAAAAGTAGTCCTTAGCTTGAATAGATTATTCCTAATCCAGGCCTAGTGCATGACTATGGAACACCTATTGTGAGGTAGTTCAGATAGTATTCAACAAGACTCTAGAATTTATTAATCCTTTTGACCCCTAGTATGACCCATTGAAAGATAAAAAAATATTGGGGAGCCAAGATGCAAGCATTAATGATTAATTTTGTTGTGATTATCCAAACAATGAGTGGAAAGAAAAATTTATGTCTATAGAATAGATGGTAGGAGATGATGAGGTGGAGGATGATGAGGAAGAAGAAGGTACAAAAATAGAAGTCACCCCTACCATTGATGATAAAGAAAAAGAGAATACTCAGGTAGTAGGAGATTATTCATCACTTTCACATTTGATGGCCACCTACCTTGAGGAATTAGAATGATAAAAGAATCCGATCATAGTATTTTTGTCTTTCCAAGTGGAATAATAGAAATAGACCCACAAAACGATTTTCAATGTACTAGTGTTTCTGTTATTCACAGTTTTGTCTTCTTGTGATAGGTGTATGTAAGAATCTTTTGAAGGACACCTGTCAATCACATTTTCCCTTTGCTTGTTGCAACTCATGCCTATATAAATGAGTTTCAAGGCAATGTGATGGTCCGATTTCTAATGCTTTAGGTGATATACTTAGTTTATTTTCGGTCCAATATTTGGAGCAAGTTTTATGTTGTATTTTCTCTATTAGTTTCTAAGAATACATTAATATAGAATGATCTCTATATTTCTTCCTAAGGTCATTCTGAGTTTTACTGCAAGTGTATACAATTTTCAAAGAAAATGAATACAAATTATGAGCTGTCCCCATATCATTTCTTTATGAATTTTATCTCCTTTTTGATTACTTAGTCATCTTGATGTTGTGTAAGTAAAGGCTTGTGCAATTGAATGCAATCCGCTTAGGTTGTTTATCTTTTCTTCACTGCAATTAGTTCAATGAATTAATTAAAGGCTTTGATGAAAGCCATAAGATTGCTGCAGTAATGGGAAGGATGTTTTGAATGATAAAGTCCAATAAGAAATGCTGATGATATTTATTGTAAGGCAATAGATCAGATCCATGGAATTGCAATAGATCTGAATCCTAATGGAATAGGCAATAGTCAAATTAATTCAGTTTGAAGAGAAATAGATCATAGATGGGTATCAAATGCAAAATTACAATCAATTTTACTTTTTTTTTTTTTTTTGACGATTTTCAAAGTTGGTCAATACTTGCTTGCATGAAATATTCTAGCCTTAGTTAGCCATTGTTGCAAAGAATACTTGCAGATCTATAGAAGATTTTATGACCAAATCTATTAAATGGGATGTATTCTCTCTAAAATGTCACAATTAGCTATGTGTTTATGGATTGAGGACGAGAATCAAAATGAAACTAAGAGAGGTTGCATACAACAATAGTTAGATTGAGTCATCCCTTATGTACACCCACCTTGGTTTTGTAGAGCCTAAAGAGAAGAAAACCATTCTTGGTTTTTTTGAAGTTGGATCCAATTGGTTTGCACATATAATTGTTAATAGGAATTGGCTAATCCTTAGGTTGTGTGAGTGATATCATTTTGGTATTGAGCATTTTGTTGCTCAGTAGTTTTTTAAAACTCCAACAAAATGGCAACTCTACTGGGGAGTTGTCCAACACATCTATGAAACGTACTGCAATTTCTTTGGTCTTGTTGTGTATGTGTGTGTCAAGTTATCTAAGTTTTTCCCGTGGTTATAAGGGGATGTTTTAGTGAAAAACCATGAGGATTTAAAAAGAAAAAAGGAATAGCCAAAATACCATAGTGACACACTAATGCATCTAGCTTCTCTAGTTGTCTTATCTAACAAGAAAGAGTTGCAGTCATACAATATTAGTAATTGGTCCATGTGTATCAGATTTTTCTACCTCTACTTGTGTTTTTCCTTAAAGTTAGGATTAATTGTAATTGTGTATTTTCCCAAGAGAAGGGTGGTGACTCAGTCAAGGTTTTGAAGCTAGTTCTTATTTAAGTATATAGTGAAATGGCTGACAAAAGAAAAAACACAAGAGCTCATCTTGATGAACCAATGTATACTGATTTAACAAAAGGTGGTAGGAAGAACCTAAATAAGAGAAGGACAAATCTAAATCCCACCTGGAAACCTAGAGGTAGTGTATCTTTCAATGCCTAGTATCAAATAGTAATAGGGAGAGAGTCTTCTTCACTCAGCTTTGAATCACAAACCACAAGACTCTTAGGAGGGATATTTACTACCCCAGTACTAGATGAAAGAGTATATCAAGACAAAGATATGTCATTAGTAAGGAATATATCCCC
Organism: Cupressus sempervirens; assembly: GCA_028749045.1. Lineage (NCBI taxonomy): Eukaryota > Viridiplantae > Streptophyta > Pinopsida > Cupressales > Cupressaceae > Cupressus > Cupressus sempervirens. The sequence continues at coordinate 114,176,041 of CM053791.1, read as the reverse complement.
TAGACTAGATCTGATAGCTAAAATGCATCAGAGGCTAGGATTCAAGAATTCTTTTGGAGATCCTTCTAATCCTAAAATAGTCCCATATAAAGAACCAAATCTTATAGATCTAGATGACCCTATTGATATAGAAGCTACTTCTATAGATCTTGTAGAGTTATAGCCAGAGATAGGATTTTTGAAGAAGTGGGTGGCTAAAGAAGATAAGCATGCTCACCTTGAAAAAGAAAAGGAGCAAGCCACCTTGGATGCTATAATAGAAAGAGATGCTCTTTTGAGAAGGATCGTTACCTTGAAGAAACAGAACAAAAGTTAGAAAAGAATACCACAACTCTCCACACTGATGTAATTGGAGATGTAGACAGTCTAAGAGCTAAAGTTCAAGAACAAGAAAAATGCCTGAATCAAAAGTAAGAACCAGTTATTGCTCAAGTCCATGATTATAAACTTGTGCAAGTAAATCCTGTAGAACCCATTGTGAAAGTTGCAAACAAAGGGAAGGGTAAAGCTATATGAGTCCAGATAAATGAACCTCAAGCTCAACCAAGCAAACTAACAAAACCTTCTATGTCAAAGTTAGATCTAGATTTGGAAAAGGCTAGAAAAGAGAAGGAAGATCTTGTGAAAGAGCTTGAGAAGGTGGGAAAAGTATTTCTAGACTTCTATTTAAGAAGTCATAGGCCAAGAAGCAAGAGTTGCTAGGTTGCCAAGTTGTGAAGTTGTTGAAGTGTATCAAGGAGAAATCATTGAGAAGGAAGAACAGAGCACATAGGCTCTGCTTTGATAAGTGGCCATATAGGAGATTGTACTGGTATATCAAGCATGGAGACTCAAGGATATGAAGCTTGAAAGAAGGACAAGCTGTCAAAGCTACAAATACTGAAAGCCAGGCAATGTTGTCAGCTGAACAGAGATCTAAAATCTGCAAGTTGTGAGTTGTATTAGGTCAAAAGCCCTTGTTGTTACTCTCTAAAAATTGTATCAGTTAGGGTAAAATATTATGGACTTAGGATGGTTTAGTAGCCATTTGTATATCCTTTAACAGGGTGGCATTCCAAGTGAATGTTCTAAAGTCCTCTAACTAGGCCCACTTCTAACAAGGTGGACAAATTCTTTAACCAAGTCACACCTAACAGTGTGTTGTAGCCTTTAATAGGGCAGACCTTTCATAAGGCATCACTTTAGAAGAGTGAGAATTGAGTAGCATGTTACTGGTGGTTTTTCCCAAATTGGGTTTTCCACATAAATCACTATGTTATGTGTTGATTCTTCTTGTGTTATTCTTGCATGTTGATTTTACAGTAACTTGTTGAGTATGAAAGTTTAAGCTTGGATGCATGAATAGTTGAATGGGCTCACTTTACTTGATGAAAATGTTTTATTAGGACATTTTGACCTTGAATAACTAATTCACCCACCCTCTCAATTATTCTAAAGCATTTCTAACAATTGGTATCAAAGCCATTTGCTGATTTGGCTTAAAGGTACTAGAAGCAGGAAGATCAAATATGTCCAAGAGAGAAGTTCCCAAGCTCAATAGAGATAACTTCACTGCATGGAAAAAGTTAATGAAGCTGCACTTTGGATCAATAAGTGATCATGAAAAAACCTCAATTGAGGTAGAACATGTTGATCCAACTCTACCCATTGTAGAAGATACGAAGAAAAAGAAGGAGCAGAATCACACAATGCTGGAGATTGCCTCTGCCCACAACTATGTTGAATTTTATGACATCAAGGGATGTGACTCTACATTCAAACTGTGGAAAGCCTTGACTGATATTTATGGAGGAGATCAAAATATTCAAAGAGAAAAAAGAGAAAGCCTTAGAGGAAAGTTTAATGACATGAAAATGGAGGAAGGTGAGAATGCTGCTCAATATGCCTCTAGAATGAAAGAAGTAGTAAGTGTAATAAGAATTTTGGGTGGTCATTTAGAAGATGATACTATCAATATAGAATTCTTAAGAACCTTGCTCCCCATCTATGCTATTAAAGTTTCAACCATCCAAGAGCTAAGGTGTGTACTAGGAAACTAGCTAACTTTTGAAGGAATAGTAGGAAGACTCAATGCATTTGAGTTGTCCAACTTTGACAACTACAAACCTAAGAATTTTGAATCTTCTTTCAAGGCCAAGCTATCATTAAGGGACATTGAGGAGGTGAAACCAAAGAAGAAGAAGAAAAAGGTAAAGTACATGCATCTAGTGATAGCAGCATAGATGAAGAAGATGTGGAACAATTGGAAGCATTGTTGGCTAGAAGATTTCATAGAGGCAAAGGTAAATTCAAAGGTAAGATTCCTATCCTTTTTTAAAATTGTAATGAAGTAGGACATATTGTTTCAAGATGCACATAGGAGAAGAATTACGGAGAAGGCAACAAGAACAAGAATAGAAGAGAAGATGATAGCAGAGATTATAAAGACAAAGGAAAAAAGTGCTACATTATTGAAGAAGAGGATTCTGATGAAAATGATGATGAGGTAGTCTATGTAGCCATGAAGGATGAATCAGATGAAGATGAAGCAACAACACTGGTAACCTGTGTGAACAAAAATCACAAATTGATCATTGATAGTGGATGCTCACATCACATGATAGGAGACAAAAGTAAGTTTGTTACCTTTACCTAGTATGATTTAAATAATGTTAGATTTGGAAATGATGCTCCACGTCTAATCAAAGGAAAAGTTTCAATTAAACCTATAGAGAAAATTTCATGTGATAATGCATACTATGTTGAAGGATTGAAATACAATCTACTAAGTGTGTCACAATTAGACAATATAGGTTGCAAAGTAGAATTTGGAAACAAATATGCCAAAATCTATGACACTAATGGAAATATGATAGGAAAAGAAGAACAAACTAGGAGTAATTTGTTTTACCTAGATATGGAAGATGCAACATGTCTTATTATTAAACTTGATGATTTGTGGCTATGACATAAAAGGCTATGTCATGTTAACTTTGATAATCTGATTAGCATCAACAAAATAAAGAAAGTTAGAGGTTTGCCTAAATTAAAGAAGCCTGAAAATACAATGTGCAAACAATGTCAACTAGGAAAGATGACCAAATCAAGTTTCAAAAGAAAATCCTACACTTCCAAAGAAGTACTATAGTTAGTTCATACTGATTTATGTGGCCCAATAGAAGTACAAAGCTATCAAGGAGACATATATATAATGTTTTTTGTGGATGATTACTCTAGGATGATGACTTCCATGTTCTTAAAACAAAAATATAATATATTTCAAATGTTTAAGTGGTATTTGGCTAGGGTTGAGAAAGAAATAGGAAAGAGTCTGAAGTTCCTAAGATTAGACAGAGGAGGAGAATTCACACAAAAAGAGTTTGAGAAATTTTTCAATGTCAAAGGAACTAAAAGAAAAACATCAGCACCAAGAACTCCACCATAGAATGGCATTGTAGAGAGAAGAATTAGATCAGTGATAGACTATGCTAGAACATTATTGCTAGAGAAAAATGTTGCTCTGAAGTACTAGAGAGAAGATGTAAGTACAACTTTCTACACCCTAAATTGAGTACAAGTCAAGAAAGGTACAAATGCAACACCTTTTGCATTATGGTATGGTCACTCACCCAATTTAAACATTTCAAAGTGTTTGGTTGTAAATGCTATATTCTTAAAGATACTAGAAATGGCAAGTTTGACTCAAAGAGTGATGAAGGCATATTCCTTGGATACTCCACTAGAAGTAAAGAATATAAATGTTTTAATACTAACACTAACAAGATTGTGGAGAGTGTAAATGTAAATTTTGATGAGCATGCAAAAGCTCAAGTTGATACAACTAAGAAACTAGAAGAATACAAATCCTTTGTATACTTCTAGGAAGGAATGCTTACTAAAGATGAAGCTACAAATCAAGTTAGGAATTAGTAATAAATTTTAGTATCAGCTGAGTCACAGTTAGTGAATGTCGAGTTGCATTCAGAAGTTGAGTTGTAGAATAAAGATGATGCACATTCTAATTCTAGAATCAGTACACATGGAAGAGATGATGAAATATCAAATAGAGATGTGCATAGTGACTCTGAAGCTGAAAGATCAAACACAGAAAGAAGGACAAAAACAAGACTATCCAAGTATGTGAGAAGATATCACCCTACTAAAAAAATCATTGGTGACAACGAAGCAAGACCAATGACAAGGAACAAACTAAGAAATGAATCATGTCTGCTAAGCAAGATGGAACCCAAAATAGCGAAAGATGAACTGTAAGATGATAATTGGCATAAAGCTATGGAAGAAGAGATAGATCAAATAGAGAAGAACAAAACTTGGACCTTAGTTCCAAGGCCAATTGATAAAAATGTGATTGGTACCAAATGGGTATTTAGAAACAAGCTAGGTGAGAATGGTGAGATCACAAGAAATAAGGCTAGACTAGTTTGCAAAGGTTATGCATAAGAAGAAGGATTGGATCATGGGGGAACATTTTCCCCTATTGTAAGGATGGAAGGAGTGAGAACACTACTTGCATACACTACTTATAAAGGTTTCAAAGTCTACCAAATGGATGTAAAGTCTGCTTTTCTGAATGGTATATTGGAAGAAGAAGTTTACATAGAACAACCCGAGGGATTTTTTGATGAAAAAAATTAGGATTTGGTTTGAAAACTACATAAATCACTCTATGGTTTGAAGCAAGCACCTAAAGCATGGTATGAGAGACTACACAAATATCTTGTGAAGATAGGATTTGAGAGAACAGATGACAACAACAACAACCTGTATATCAAGATAGAAAAAGGTAAAGATATTCTAATATCTAAAATCTTTGTTGATGAAATAATACTTGGAGGAAAAGATGCCCTTTGCAAAGATTTTTTTGATAAAATGAAACATGAGTTTGAGATGTCAATGTTTGGAGAAATCAAATTCTTTGTTGGATTGCAAGTACATTAACTGAAGCATGGCATATTTGTGACCCAATCAAAATATATCAAGGAGATACTTAAGACATTTGGCTTAGAAGATTCAAAAGAAGTTAGTACACCAATGGTAATAGGACATAAGTTATCCAAGAATGATGAGTTAGTTGAAGTAAATCAGACAATGCATAGATCAATGATTGGAAAGTTGCAGTATGTTGTTCATAGTAGACCAAACATTGCATTAGGTATTGGAATAGTGGCAAAATTTTCTACTAACCCAAGAGAAAATTAGCTTATGGAAGTAAGAAGAATATTGAGGTACCTAAAAGGAACTGATGAGATTGGATTATACTACAGGAGGAGTGAAAAGTTTGAGTTGAAAACCTACACTGATGTAGATTGTGGAGACAATATTGATGACAAAAAAAGCACTAGTGGAGGAGAACTTTTCTTAGGTAAAAGATTGGTTACTTGGACTAGCAAAAAACAATGTTGTACCTCACAGTCCACAACAAAAGCTAAGTATGTTGTTGCTGATATCAATTGCACCAATATTGTATGGATCAAACATTTGTTGTAAGGTTTGAAGAAAGAAATAATTGAACATGTGATACTCAATTGTGATAACAGAAGTGCCATCAACATATCAAAGAATCCTATGATGCATTCCAAAACAAAGCACATTGTGATTAAGTATCACTATGTAAAAGAATTGGTGAAGACAAGCAAGTAAGGATGGAATATGTCAGTTTAAAGGAACAAATTGTTGATGTCTTCACAAAAGAATTACCTAAAGATGCATTTGAGTATGTTAGAGGTAAATGAGGGGTGATATCCCTATCCAAGGCTATTTGAGCAACAACAAGACTGCCCTACATCAAATGAGTTGATTATTGAAATGCTACAAATTGATGCTAAGGATACTTTAGGTTTTTTCCTGAAGTAACTAAAGTGCTAAAGTTCCAAATCAATCACAAGTAAGGTGATAGAGGGAGAAATTGGAGTTCCTAAATATGCTATACTGAAGTAGTATGTCTTTGGCATTATTCTCAAAGAGGGAGAAATAGCAGTAACTGATCAAATCTATAGAATGAAATGGACAAAGGGAGAAGTAGCTAATACCAGAATAGCAGACACTACTTAATGCATATAGAAGAAGAAATAATGTACGGAGGGATAAATGGCACATTTAAAGGAACAAAATGTTAGAGGGAGAAATAGTAGTTAAGAAGAGAAAAGCTGATCAAAGTAGTAATCTATAGAAAGGAGGGAGTCATACAGGAACTAATCAAACATGTAGAGGGAGAAGAAATAGCAAAAAGGAAACAAAAAGTAAGAGAGAGAAGCAAAAGTAAAGAAATTAGGATAGAAGATCAAAGAGGGAGATGTGAAAACCAATGGTAACACAATTTCTTTTTGGAATTTGATTTACTATTTAAACCTACTTAGCATTTTGATAACTTGGTTGATCAATTTGGTTTGCCATCAATGCCAAGGAGGGAGATTGTTGGAAATTTGATTGAAAAGATCATTATTGAAGAAGGAAGATTGTTTGCAAAGAGAGAGATTGTTGATAAAGAATGTTTTCAATCATTGTTTTGTCACTGATGTCAAACTTGCTATTTGTTGGAATGACAATTTCTTATAAGATCCAAGTACTATCACTTAATTGATTGATGAAGAGGATTTAATCAACAAGATGTAACAAAAGCACCGAAGGAAAGGTTGACTTATGGTTTTGTAATGAAGTATAAGGATCAATTAAGATAATGATAAAATGATGTATTGATAATATACTTGAAGAAATAGAGGTTGACTACACTTACAAACTTTAGAAGTATAAGTTGTAACAAGGCTATCTAAAAATCTTGACTAAGTTCATTAGTAGATGTCGAGCAAGCTAGTTCATGGTGAGCAGATTTTTAGTTAGTGTCGAGAAAATTCAAAATATAGTGTGTGCCGAGTGAAACAAAAGGAGCCAAGAAAGTTTAGGTGTTGAGCAAGTAATAGGTTTCGAGCATAAAAAAAAATTGGTGGATGCTAAGTGAATCCACAATAGGTGTCTAGCATCAATAAAATGTAGTTGGTGCCAAGTAATATAATAAGTGCTGAGCACCAACATTTTGACAGTGCTGAGCTGCTGCATTACTTGAAAAGTCAAAGATTAGCCAGATCTGAGTTGACAAGTTTTTTACCTTGAATTTTTTGAACCAAATGTATGATAAGGATGGTGGGTTGGAGGCACAGAATTTTAAGTAAACCATTTTTTGAACGAATTCAGGATGATTATTCATGATGTTTCTAGAAGAAACAAGATATGGGGTAGATTCATTGAATCCTACCTAATCCATTCGAACTGAAATTAAAAGTGGAAGATTCGAGTAGGAAAAGTATTTCCATACTTCTATTTAATGAGTTAGAGGCCAAGAAGCGAGAGTTTTTGGGGTGCCAAGTTGTAAAGTTCTTGAAGTGTATCAAGGAGAAGGCACTAAGAAGGAGGAACAGAGCACAGAGGCTCTACTTCAATAAGTGGCAATATAGGAGATTGTACTGGTATATTGAGCATGAAGACTTAAGGAGATGAAGCTTGAAAGAAGGACATGCTATCAAAGCTACAAAGACTGAAAGCTAGGCAATGTTGTGAGTTGAACATAGATCTAAAATCTACAAGTTAAGTTGTGAGTTGTATCAGGTCAAAAGCCCTTTTTGTTACTCTCTAACAATTGTATCAGTTAGGGTAAAATCCAATGGACTTAGGCTAGTTTAGCATCCATTTGTAAATCCTTTAATAGGGTGGTATTCCAAGTGAATTTTCTAAAGTCCTCTAACCAGACCCACTTCTAACAGGGTGGACAAATCCTTTAACCAGGTCACACCTAACAGTGTGTTGTAGCCTTTAATAGGGTAGGCCTTTCACAAGGAATCACTAAGTTAGAAGAGTGAGAATTGAGTAACATGTTATTGGTGGTTTTTTTCTAAATTGGGTTTCCATGTAAATCACTATGTTATGTTTTGATTCTTCATGTGTTATTCTTGCATGTTGATTTTACAGTAACTTGTTGAGTAGGAAAGTTTAAGCTTGGATGCATGAATAGTTTAATGGGCTCACTTTACTTGATGAAAAAGTTTTATTAAGACATTTGGACCTTGAATAACTAATTCACCCCCACTCTTAGTTATTCTAAAGCATTTCTAACATAACCAAGTTCAGAGTTAGTTCTTATTGAGCTCACTTGGGCATTGAAGACAATTTGCTATGTATGCCAAGCATTCCAGTTATAACCAAGTTCACAATTAGTTCTAGCTGAGCTCACTCGAGCATTAAAGGTATATCTTATGTTAACTAAGTTCACTTGGCTATCAAAGAAAGGTTAGCATGGATCCTATGTTGACTGAGTTGGGTTAGTTAATAAAGAGTTTCTCTAAGTTAACCAAGTACACAATTCTATATTAGATGACTAACAACATATTGAGTCTGATAGATTTACTAGCTAAGGCTAGCTAACCCAATGGATGAAAATTGTTTGATTAAAAGTATATTCAACCCAACTTGACAAGATTATTCATATAAGTATAAGGTCAATTAGAGGATTAAATAAAGTAATCATGGGATTGAAGAAGATGAATTTAGGAAGAAAATTAGAAGGATATATACAAGATGATAGAGTATCCGAGTTGACCATGTTGCAAAGAACATTTTGATCAAAGAGGATCATGTAATTAAGCTAGAACAAAGATCTAAAATTAGAAAAGATAGTTGCATTAGTAATCAGGTCAAGTCACTGTTACTCTCTGATAATTGTAGTAGTGAATAAATCTCCTAATAGAGTTATCTTAACATCTATTTGGTACATCTTGTAACAAGGTGGCATTTCTAGATTGAAGTGTCTAAAGACCTCTAACAAGACCACTCCTAATAGGGTGAATTAAATTCTTTAATAGGGTCACACCTAATAGTGCATTTTTTAACCTTTAATAGGATTGGCTCCTTATAGGGATCACTTCAGAAGAGTGAAAAATAGTAACTAGTTGCAATTGGTGGTTTTCCCAAATTGGGTTTCCATGTTAACTCTTGGTGTCTCATATATTCATGTTATTTTCTTTATATTTTTTCAAATAAGTTAATTAAGGTTAATCACATTTAAATATCTTAATATGTGCAGTTTATTGTTAACTAAGTAACAACAATATATTCAGTGTTAACCGAGTAACAAAAATATATTCTATGTCAACTGAGTTTCAAAAAGGTTTTTTTTTAAAGTTGTGCTAACATCTTAAGGGACTTGGATTTGTTTTGTGATAAATTATTCACCCCCCCTCTCATTTACTCCTTTAAATTTTCAAAAATTGGTATCAGAGCGATTGGTTCTTATAGATAAGGTTTCAAGGATCTAAGCTCAAGATCAAGATGTTTTATAGAAGGGAGATTCCTAAACTAAACAGGGATAACTTCCAAGCATGGCAGGAACTCATGGAGCTACTATTGCTAGCATGAATTCTAACGATACTTCTATGGGGGAGTATTGTAGAAACATGATTATATGATATTATCATGATGATATGTTACATTCATTACTTTGTCATTGATGTCAACATAGTATTTTTTTGTGGTATCTAACATAAGAAAAATGGTAAAGATCAAGTTGGTATGAATAGATAGTTGAGAATTTTCACTAAGAGAGGTTAAAGAGAGACAATAATAAGTGTCTTGTATATGCAGCTAACCTTAGAAGCATTAGATATTAAGTCTTGAAGAAGTTATGCAAGTTTTGGTGAAAATTGTTCTGAGATAGAGTTTACATAAGCATCTTCTAGTAAAATTGTTATATCTCTTAGTAGATTTGTTATTTTGAGAAGCCAAAGTTAAAGATGTGAAGAAGAAATTCTAAAGATGATCTAGCTAATCTCTCTCATTTTAATGTCACATGTACGTAAAGTTATTCAAGTTACAAGGTGAAACATTAATGTTATCACTAAGTGTAACGTGTTCTTAATGAGGTCCTATAATAATTAATTGAGAAGGTGTAACAACTGACTCAGGGAATAATTTTATGGATTTAGTATAAAAGAAGGACATTTTCCTTTATCATGTATGGGATATGTGAATGATTGCAAGAAGCATGAAGAGTAGAATTTCAAGATAACTAGAACAAAGCAAAGGTGAAGAAAACTTCATTGCCAAGGTTTTATTATGCGATTAGAAGTTTGGTATTTTGATTTGAGGTTCTGACCTGGTCTACAAGGTCTAACAGTGATTGGTCTAGTTGACAGGATGGAGGAAATAATTTAAAGTATAGTATAGACAAATATTATGCAAGGAATAGTTGAAAGATCAGGTGGACAATAAGTTCAGTAGTCTTTCCCAAAAAGATATTTGGAAAGTGGGTCCTTCTGCCTTCTACAACTCCTAACAAGGTTGACACAACTCCCAATAGAGTTGGAATATTCTAATAGGGATTCAAAGTCTCCTAACATGGACTCATATGTACTAAATGTTGTTATAGACTCCTAAAAGGGTCCATCCTCTAACAAGGAATATTTATATTAGTACATCATCTTGTGGGCATCATTCCCACCTTAGTTTTCCCTTTGATCAACGGTTTCCATAGTTAATAAATCTAGTGCAATTTTGTATTTGAATCTTAGTATGGTTGTTGTTTACTTTGATTGAATGGTTAATATTATTTAAGGTTGATAATTATTGGATAACTAATTTACCCACCTCCTCTCAACTATCTTGTGAACTATTATTTCTAACAATTGCTATCAGAGCTTTAGGTCCTTGAAGATAAAGTTTAACAACTTTGGAAGATCCATGAAAAAAATATTTAGAAAGGATAGTCCAAAGTTCAATGGAACAAATTATGATAGCTAGAAGGAAAAGATGAAGACACATCTACTGTGTATGGGTCTAGGATATTGGATCTTGAAAAAATCAAAAAAAGATAATTATTGTCGAAAGTGCTTTGGAAACTTGTACTGAGCAAGAAAGGGAACTTTTCATGTGTGACATGAGAGATAGAGAAGAACTATTGTCTGCACTTCCTAAAATTGAGTACAACTAGGTAAAATCACTTAATACTTCTCATAAGATTTGGAAAGCTTTGGCAAATAGTTTTGAAGGTGACAAACATTCTAAGAAATTGAGGCTACAAAGTTGGATTCGTGCATTTCAAGATGCTAAAATGATGGAAGATGAATCTATAAGAACATATGCAGGAAGGATATCAAAAAAAAACTATAGGTATGAGATCTCAAGGAGGAATTGAGGAAGATGATGAGGTGGTTTAGAAGATATTGAAGAGCTTAACGCTATCATTTAAGTAGGAAATTCAAAAGATACAATTGTTGATCTCTTGTACCAAATATTTCACAAAAGAAATATTACTTAGGAGACTTGAAGCAATTGAGAATGAGCTTAGACAGTCTAGAGAATTGACTAGAATAGAAACAACTTTCAGTTCCCTAGATATTTGACCTAGTTTATCAAGGAGAACAAGTGCTAGAGGAGACTTTGCTAGCAGCAACAAATCTAATGAGCACAGAAAGATAGAAGGAGTAACCCTTCTGGTAAGAAGAGAAAATGAAATTTTTAAATATTGGACTTGTAATGAGTTTGGTCATTATGCATCTAAGTGTCCTTAAAGAGAGAAAAATTATAAAGGAAAGTTCAAACCTAGAAGAGAAAGAGAGTGTTTGTATGCAAATGAAGAAGATGATTATGATGAACAAGCAGTAAGTGCTAGTGATGATGAAATAGGATTCGTAGCTATTAAAGAAGAAAGTCAAGAGAAAATGGCTTTGGTATCACAGGTTGAAAAGAAATCTGATTGGACAATTGACAATGGTCATTCACATCATATGACTAGTGATATAAACAAGTTGGTTGACTTCAAAAGTCATGATGGAGGCATTTTCAGAGTTGGAAACAATGTAGTGTGCCATGTTAAAGGTATTGGATCTATAACTCTTGATGGTAAGACTAACATTAAGGATGTATATTTTGTTAATGGTTTGAAAGAAAATCTTCTGAGTGTTGGAAAACTAGTGGATAAAGGTTATTAGTTATAATTCATAAAGAAGACATGCATGAGCAAAGAAAAAGATGAAAAGGTAACTAAAATAGGAACCAGATCTAAAGGTAATATATTTCAGCTGAATCAAATTGAAATGAAAATTTTGGTTGCTAAGGTAGATGATATTTTTTTATGGCATAGGATATTTTCTCATATAAACTTTGACAACATTATGAAAACTACTAGTATGTTTGCAGCTAGAGATTTCCCTAAGATTGTTAAGCCTACTAACACAATTTGCAAGGAGTGTGTATTGGCAAAGCATATCAGAACTTATTTTCCTAGCAAGAAGTTTACTGCTACAACAAAATTGGAGATTGTACATACAAATATTAGTGGTCCTACATAGACTAAAGGATTCTATGGTGAAAGGTATTTCATGATTTTAGTTGATGACTTTTCTAGAATGATGTGGGTTGCATTTCTTAAAGAAAAATCTAAGGCATTTGATAAGTTCAAGATATTCAAGAATAGAGTTGAGAATGAATCAAGTATGAAGATTAAATGTTTAAGATTAGATATAGGAGGAGAGTTTACTTCAAATGAGTTTAACATCTTTTGTGAAGCTAATGGAATCAAAAGATAGTTATCAACTCTCAGAACCCCTAAACAAAATGGCATTGTAGAGAGAAGAAACATGTTAGTAACAGAAGTAGCAAGCACTATATTAGCTAAGAATGATGTATCCAAGATGTTTTGGAGAGAATTTGTGAATACAATAGTCTACACTATGAACAAAGTGCAAGTCAAGAAAGACACAAACAAGACCCCTTATGAACTATGGTTTGGTCACTCACCTATAGTTAAGTATTTCATAATTTTTGGGAGAAAATGTTATATCAAAAGAGATGATGATGTTGGTAAATTTGATGCTAGAAGTGATGAAGGTTTTTTTCTTAGTTATTCATTGAAAAGAAGAGCTTATAGATGCTATAATTTGAAAACTAAGACTATTGTTGAGAGTAAAAATGTAAGAGTTGATGAGAAATTTAGGACACAAGAAAGAATAGATTATTATAATTTTGATGATGAGAATGCTGTTACTAAACCAATGAATGATGAAGTATTCTTTGTGACTAGAAATGATTTGCAAATTTAAGGAGAGAAAAGCCATGAAAAAATATTAAAACCTTCAGTAGAGCTAAGAGTTGAGATAAGAAATCTTACTTCTAGTAAGAATATGACAAAGAATCATCCACCACAGCATATCATCAAAAGCATAGATAAAGGTGTGATAACAAGAAGTAGAATCCATGAAGAAATATGTCTGATATTTGAAGTTGAACCAAAGAATGCAGATGAAGCATGTAAAGATGACTATTGGAAGCAAGCTATGAAAGAAGAATTGGATCAAATAGTGAACAATGAGACATGGGAATTGGTCCCTAGATTAGTAGACAAGAATGTTATAGGAACGAAATGGGTATTCAAGAACAAGATGAATGAATAAGGTGAATTTGTAAGGAACAAAGAAATATTGGTATGTAAAGGTTACTCATAGCAAGAAGGAATAGATTGTGACAAAACTTATGCTCATGTGGTAAGAATAGAAGCAATAAGGTTATTCTTAGCCTATGTAGTACATAAGAAATTCAAAGTGTATCAAATGGATGTCAAGTCAACATTTTTGAATGGAGAGCTTGAAGAAGAGGTATACATAGAACAACCTAAAGGTTTTCCTTTAATAGATGACAAAGACATAGTATGCAGATTGAAGAAAGTACCCAAAACTTGGTATGTAAGGTTGGATACGAATTTAACAAAGCTTGGATTTAGCAAAGGTATGGTAGATAGTAATCTATATTGGAAAGAAATAGATGATGGATTGATGATTTTGGTAATATTTTTTGATGATATCATATTTGGAGGAGATGATGATGAAAGTGAAAAGTTTGTAGAAGAAATAAAGAAGGAATTTGAAATGAGTATGATAGGAGAGATGAAATACATTATAGATTATGTAGGACAAAGAAGGAATCTTTATTTCTTAGACTAAGTATTTGAAATATCTACTAAAAAGGTTTGGTTCAGAAACATATAAACTAGTTGGAACACCCACAATAACTAGACACAAGTTATCTACAAAGGATGAGACACCTATTTTTGAGCAGAAGAAGTACAAATATATGATTAGAGGGTTGCAATATCTAACTCATAGAAAGCCAGATATAGAAAATGTAGTTGGAATTGTTGTAAGATTTCAAATTGATACCAGAGAAGCACATTATGGGATAGTCAAAAGGATATTTAGATACCTTAAAGGAAAACCAAAGTTTTGATTGTGGTATGATAGATCTAATGATTTCACTTTATATGCTTATACTAATGTTGATTGGGTAGGTAGTATGGATGATAAAAAGAGAACTAGTGGTGGAGCCTTCTTTCTTGGAGGAAAACTAATTTCTTGGCTAAGCAAGAAGTAGGATTGTATCTCACAAAGTATAGCAAAAATAGAATATGTTGCAGCAACAAACAATTGTAATCAATTTTTTTGGATGAAGTAGATGCTAAAGGATATAAGGATAGACTTTAGTGAGCCTATTATCATTAATTGTGATAATACAAGCACAGTGAAAATGTCTAAGAATCTAGTGTTGCAAAGGATTGACTTCTTAGCATTCTAAGACTAGATTCCAAGAAAATATTTTCACCAAGCCTCTTCCCAAAGAGACTTTTGAGTATTTGTGAGGTATGCTAAGGGTTATGCCCCTTCCTACATCAGAGTAGATGATGCAAGAATGCATCAGTCCACTATAATAGAGCACTATTTTTTGTCTGGAATGAATGCTAATGATTCTTGTATGGGGGAGTATTTGTGATGGATAGAGTGATCCAGGACTCTGGTTGGATGTTATTTTGAATGGTGTCTTTGGACAATTGAGAAAGTTAGAGACAATTGTTGCAAAGATTGATAGTTGTTGAAACCTTTGACATTGGTGTCAATGTAGGAGAGATTACAAAATGAAAAATTGTTTGATATAGAGTATATTAAAAGGAGAGATTGAAGATTATATAGAGCATAATGAGGTACATCAATCAGGGAGAATGATTGATGAAGAGGATTTGAAAAGAAAGGTTAACAATCTTTTACAGTTGGTATTTTTGGAACTAGATGTTTTTCATCTATGTTGCCATCAATGCCAAAGGGGGAGATTATTGGAAGCATGAATGTTGATGATACTTCTATGGAGGAGTATTGTAGAAACATGATTAGATCATTATCATGATGATATGTCACATTGATGACTATGTTTTTCATTGATGTCAACATAGAAATTTTTTGGGGCATCTAATAGAAGAACAACGGTAAAGATCAAGTTGGTATAAATAGATATTTGAGAATTTTCATTAATCAAGATTAAAGAGAGATAATACTAAGTGTCTAGTATATGTAGCTAACCTTGGCAGCATAAGATATTAAGTCTAGAAGAAGTTATACAAGTTTTGGTGAAGGTTGTTTTGAGATAAAGTTTATAGAAGCATGTTCTGGTAAACTTGTTATATCTCTTTGAAAATTTGTTATTCTGAGAAGCCAAAGTTAAAGATGTGAAGAAAATATTCTAGAGATGATGCAACTAAGTTCACTCATCATAATATCACACATATGGAAAGTTATTCAAGTTACAAGGTGAAAGATTAATGTTATCTCTAAGTGTAATGTGTTTTTAATGAGGTCCTATAATAATTAATTGAGAAGGTGTAACAACCAACTTAGAGAATTGTTTTATGGATTTGGTATAAAGGATGGAAATTTTCCTTTATCATGTATGGGATATGTGAATGATTGCAAGAAGGACAAAGGAAAAAATGTGAAGATGAGCAGAGCAGAGCGAAGATGAAAAAAAATTCATTATTGAGGTTTTATTATGTGATTTGAAGTTTGATATTTGGATCTAAGGTTAATGACTTGGTCTACAAGGTCTAATAGTGTTTGGTTTAGTTGAAAGGATAGAGGAAAGAAGTGAAAGTATAATACAGACAATTATTCTACAAGGAATAGTTGAAAGATTTAGTTGGATAGTGAGTTCAGTAGTCTCGCCCTAGAAGTTGTTTGGATAGTGGGTCCTTCTACCTTCTACAACTCCTAACAGGATTGGCACAACTCCTAACAGAGTTGGAATCTCCTAACAAGGATTTAAAGTCTCCTAACATGGACTCATGTGTACTAAATGTTGTAATAGACTCCTAACAAGGTCCATCCTCTAACAAGGAATGTTTATATTAGTGCATCATCTTGTGGGCATCATTCCCACTGGGGTTTTCCCTCTTATCAAAGTTTTCCCTAGTTGACAAATCTAGTGTAATTGTGTATGTTCATCTTATTATGGTTGATGTTTATTTTGATTGAATGGTTAAGATTACTTAAGGTTGATAATTATTGGATAACTAATTCACCCTCCACTCCTTCTCAGTTATCTTGGTGAACTATTATTTATAACAACTACATTTGGAAACCATTGGAGACATAGGCTTAAAATATCTAAATAAAAAATATGTGGCACCTGCTCGACCTTTGTTTATGGATGAAAGTTTTGAAAAGAAGAATCACAATATAATGATGATTAACATTACCTCTACACTCAATTATGTTGAATTTGATGAACTCAAAGATTTTCCTATTGGTCATGAAATGTGGAAAAAAATGAAAGATATCTATGGAGGAGATGAAAATGTGGGGAGAGTTAAGGAAGAAAGTCTAAGAGGTCAATTTAATCAGATGAAGATGAGAGAAGATGAAAACATTGCACAATATAGTGAAAGAATCAAAGAAAGTGTAAGTGAAATTAGAACCTCAAGAGGGAAAATTGATGATGTGATAGTGGTCAAAAAGGTACTCAGAACTCTTCTTCCTATTTATGCAATTAGAGTGTCACCTATTCAAGAGTTGAGATGTGATCCTAAAAATGATATGACTTTGGATGCACTAGTGGGAAGGTTGGTAGCCTTTGAGTTAGATAAATTTGATAACTATGCTCCTCAGTCTAGTAGGATTGAGTTTAAATTTCAAGATAAACTATTACTCAAGAAGAAAGGTGGAAAATCTAAAAGAAAAAAAATTGATAGTGAAGATGAAGACAATTTTGATGATGACCTTGAAGTTGTTGAAGCCTTGCTTGAAAGAAGATTCCCTAAAGGCAAAGGAAAGTACAAACGTAAAATACCTCTAATCTATTTTTCTTGTGAAGAAGTTGGTCACATGTCTTCAAGGTGTCAAAACAAAGAAGGTGATGGGACTCAAAATTGCATTCCCATTTTGAGTACCATTCCAAAATTTTGAGTCATTTGAGCCCTATAAACACATTTTCTTGCTTGTATACTTGGTTGTTGTTTTCAGGCCTAAGAGGTGTTTTATGTTTCTAGCACCTTGCATTCAACATGTCTATGTGTCCTATAATGATAAATTGACATTCTAAGTCATTTTGTGAAGTTCCATAGTAAGCAATGTTCACATTTGCAATTTTGCTAAAGTGTCAAAAAGCGACCAAAGGCCTAGTTTGCATTTGAATATCTTATACTTGGTAATGTTTCATGAATCAACACTTTGATATTTTTTAGTATCCATATCAGTTAACCTATGTTTTGATTTTTATGTCATTTTGATATGTTTTGACTAAGTTTTGAATCCCTTGAAGTTGGTTACTTATCTCTATCACGCTGATGCAAATTTCCTTGAATTCTAGAAGGCCCTATTTGACTAATTATAATGTTGACCAAGTTGACCAAAATGAGAAATTTCCTTTTACATTGCATTCTATAGGTCAAAAAATTTCTATGTTTGAGATTTGAGACTATGATGAATCCATTTGATCAATTTTTGAATGTGATCCCCAATGCAATTTCTAAAGTTTTACTGGTGTCAAGAAGTGTAGATTGATTGATACCCCTATTCGGGATGCCATAACTCTAAATCTGTGATTGATGAGATCAAATGGATTGTACCACTACATTCTACTCCAAAAATTCTTCAAGTGTGTAAGTTTTCAAGTCTTGACCAATCCATATACACACTTTCCCAGGACCATTCCATTTGTGAAAATCACTATTCTGTTGATGTCCCATGTTTTGCAATTTTGAGTACCCTAGTTTGTGTGCTTGCCAAATGCGTCTTGTTATTCATCATGAGACCAAATCATAGATCTGTATTCTTGTCATGTGTTGGTGTTTTAAAACTACTAAGCAACAAAATTCTTAATACCAAGATGATAATGCTCATACAATCTAAAGATTAGCCAATTCTTATTAGCAATTGTATGTGCAAAACCATTTGGGCCCAACTTCAACAAAACCAAGGGTAGTTTTCTACTCTTCAGGCTCTGCAAAATTAGGGTGGGTATACCTAGGGATGATTCAAGACTATGAAAATTGTATGAGGATTATTTTTAGTTTCATTCTGATTCTCATCTCAAATCCTCAAATACATACACAATTCTTGATAACTTGATAAACACATCCATATAACAGATATGGCCAAAAATTCTTCTATAGATCTGCAGGTGTTCTCAACAATAGTGGCTAACTAAAGCTAAAATATTCCATGTAGACAAGTACTGGCCAACTTTTAAGATCTATAGGAAATAAAGTAAAATTGATTTAATTCTACATTTTTTGAAAACCATTTGTGACACATTTCTCTTATAGTTGGATCAAATTTTGATTAGTGCCTAATCCATTGGGGTTCAGAGTCTACAACAAATTCTTAGATCTAATTTGTTACCTTACAACAAATTTCATCAGCAATTCTTGTCAGAACTCATCATTCAAAATCCTTTCCCTTACTACAGTAATCTTATCATATTCATCAGAGGTTTTACTTAATCCATTGAATTAACAACAATTATAAACATATATACAACCTAACTGGATTGCATTCAATTACACAAGCCTTTACCTATACAACATCAAGATAACCAAGTAATCAAAAGGAGACAAAGTTCAAAAAGAACTGATATGGGGATAGTTCATAATTTGTATTTGTTTTCCTTGAAAATTGTATACAATTTACAATAGACTTAGAATGACCTTAAGAAGAAACACAACTCATTCTATATTCATGTATTCTCAAGATCTGACAGAGAAAATACACCACCAATTCATTCAAAACAATGGACCAAAAACAAACTAAGTATATCAGTTAGAAAAATAGAATTTTCACCTTCACATTGCCTTGAAAACTCACTTATATAGGTGTGAGTTGCAACAAGCAAAGGAAAAATGTGATTGACAGATGTCCTTACAAGAGGAAAACACATACATTTGTCAAAAAGAAAATGATTAACAGGAAGTTATGCCAATCAAATATTCTCTTGCAGGCTTCTGTCTATCACCTCCTTTTTTTGATTTTGCTCCAATGGTGATTCTATCATATATGTAACTGCTAAGCTTGTCCCTGACAAAATCTATTTTGATGATTGCATTCTATCCTCAACCTGTGGGTTTTGTCAAGATAACTGCTTTGTGAAATTCATCTTTACTTCCCACTCTTCACTAATCATGCCAAGCTTCAGAAATAATGGGAAAATTACTTAGTGTGCAACCCTTGAGCAAGGAGACAATGTGGCTGCCAAATATAACAAAATGGGTAACTTTTGATTCCTAGCCACGTCTACTTTTTTAACCACCTTTTGACCAAAATTTGCCATCCATTGACACAAAAAAGGTGCATGCTAAAAAAGGGTGAGAATGACCATCCCTATGAGTATGAAATCTTCTTCACCTTCCTCAAAAACTATGCACATGATCCCACACATTTCTGTTACCCTGGCATTAGGCTATGATATCTTGAAAATTTGTTTAAATGATGATGTTACTACTGAGAGGGCTGTTATCTTACCAGGTTTATTCATTATCCTTCTCAAAACCTTGGTTACTTGACTACGACATCTTACCATAGTTTCAAAGAGATGAAACTTTAAGAAAACACTCAAGATTACTAGTTTTCCTCTATCAAAAATCCATATACTTCTACACGAGACAAAACACTTCTTTTTTGCAAACTAGTTTGAACTAGTATGCGGGATATTACAATCCCAGGCCCAAATATTTTTACCTAGTAATCCCTCTGCTATCAACAACCTAGGATCTAATGAACTCTTTAGAACCATCCTTTGATTAAACCATACAAGACTGAAATTTTTTCAAAAACTATGGCATGAGAACTTACTTGGAGTTTTTTGCTCTTTGTAACTCTGCAATTTATCTTTGAACCAATCGCTTCACACTCGTGCTAGATCTATCTCAATCCTTGCAGTAATTATCTTTGTTAAAAAAAAGATTTTAAAATCTTTATTTGTGCAAGGTGAAATTGGGAAAATCTTGCCTGTTATACTCTGTTATTAACTTCACATGTGAAACTTTTCACATCTTATTAATGTGCAGAGTGCCACCACATTTAGTATTTAAAACTTTGCTGTCAATCTTAAAAATCATACGATCATGGGGTATAGAGAAAGACAACTAGGTGTTGCACACGACAAGTTGGCCCTCTAATCCAATGAAAATTTCCCATGTACACAGCTCTTTCATTGATGGCATATCTGCTTGGATCCATTAGTGACTGAGGATATGTGTCAATAGCTTGTTACTTCACCATACATAAAGAACGAGCACATTGCCATAGCAAAGCAGTGATAGCCATTGATTCACTCTTGATCTTGCAGATGATATGTTGCTTGTATTGCTTAGAAGATAGCGGTGGGCCCTCATTCACTATCTTGCTATACATATTATTTGAGCAACTTTTTATGGCGAGAAAGTGATGGTTGGTGATTTGAGGTTACATCAAAGGTGGAGAAACTGCACCAAGTACCCTGAGGAATAAAGGGTCCTACACTCACTATGTTGCAAAGACTAAACATTGTGCAACTCTTTATAGTGAGATGACTAGGATTGTAGATTGAAACTTGATCAGATGATTGGGGTCTCTTGAATGCTTTATGAGTGAGGCGTGGGTTTGAGGCATTGATGACGTAGGAAGTTGTGCACTGCTGGTGATCAAAAAATCCTTTACTTTAGTCTTAGTCACCATCTATGTCACTTGAGGTCCCACTGGATGTTCATTTCATGGAGCCTTGCTACTTCGCTAACGGCGATATGGAAAACTTTTTTGATAGCGAGATAGCGAGACATCGGAAAAATCATCATTTTGGCATCAATTTTTGATTGTCTCCAACTGGGTCCCTTTTCCTGTTTTGATAGCATTTGCTAGGTGTCCGTGATTGAATGATCAGTTAGAAGACAATTTTTTGACTGCCATGTCTTCATCTCATGGTCTCGTCTTGTAACTTCCTGATTCTCGCTACTTCGCTATACATAAAGAGTCCCCATGTTTTCATAGTGAGGCAATGACAATGGTGGATCTATTTAGATCAGATGGCTAGGAGATTTTTTTTTTTGAGAAGAAAAAAGGCTCGGGGTGTGGGATATATAAAGGGAAAAGGAATATTCACCTAATTCAAAAATTTCGTAGCCAAAAAATTATGAATGGAAAGAGACATAGAGTTTTCATAAAACTTTCAAAGGCTTGCAAATGGACAACTTATCTAGAAACCCTATTATCTATTAATGAGCACAACCTAAAAATTTCTATTCCTGGATAGAGGACTTCCATCATGTGAAAATCCATACCAACATCATGACAATGAACTATTTCCCCATTTTTTGAGCCCTCAAATATTTTCTTGCCCTATTTTTTGAAGCCAAATCCAAATCCAATTTCCTATTTTCTAACATGTTTTACTTACAGGCAGTTTTGACTAGGCAACTTTGACAATCAATATCTTGTGACTCTGAAGTTTTCATGAGATGAAATCTAACAGGGTGCAAGAATGTAGAAAAAAGTATCAACATGTTAGTTTTGAAAGCCTGGTTATCTATTTTTGTCAGTTTT
This sequence comes from Cupressus sempervirens, assembly GCA_028749045.1. Classification (NCBI taxonomy): domain Eukaryota; kingdom Viridiplantae; phylum Streptophyta; class Pinopsida; order Cupressales; family Cupressaceae; genus Cupressus; species Cupressus sempervirens. The sequence goes on along the minus strand of CM053791.1, from coordinate 114,154,172 downwards.
TAAAGCCAGTCTATAGGCCCTCTTATCAAAAAACTCATAGTTGGTGAAAACAAGCTAAACAAGTTTTAAATGATGATTTAGTGTTTGATTTTTTTTCAGTCAGTTTGAAAAGATCAATGGATTGGTTTGAGGTGTAAGTTGTTTCAATTCAAAAAAAAATTAGCCAAACCAACTTTGGGGCATGACTATTTCCATCAAATTTGGTTGAGTGTTTTGGAGGGCAAATACTTCCCAAGAAATGTTAGCAAGTAATATAGTACAAGTGATCATGAACTTTATTTTCAAAAGGAATAAAAGGTCTAATAATGTGGTTTAGGGTGAGTTTTATTCAATCACCATTCAAGGTTCATCATTTTGCATATAATTCTCAATTCGAGGATTTAGTATGTGACCATGTAGGATTTATATCTTTGCAAGAATATTGATTTGATTCTAGAGTGATTAAGGATGAATTTGGTGCTAAAATCCAATATGGAGCTTGAATGGGCTACTGTATAAGTAGTATTTCAAAGTTGAGTGCAGATTGAAGATATTTTTAAAATAGGATTGTGACATTTTAAAATTTCTCCTTTTCCCACATTTGTGAGGTAGTTAGAGTTATGAACAGTAGAAAAAATCTAAATGAGGAAGGATTTTAAGCTAAATTTTTCAAGTTGGGTATCTCTTTCCTAGGTCCCTTTCTTACAACACTCATTAATTGAGTGGTTTGTGTCAGCTTCCTTGACTCTTGGTGGTAACATATTATCTATCTAATCCATATATCTAGGCCAACTTCTAACCTCTAAAACTATATGACCATCATGGTTTGGCATACCTTTGCCAAACTCTATGTGACTATGCTGAATGGTATCCCGCCCAATGAGCTTGATCAACGACATTGTCAGGCTAGAGGTTAGGCTAGGTTTTGTTTAGATTTTAAAACCACTCATCATATTTTGACTTTATGGGCCATCATTGAGAAGGCTCATCACCACTCAATGAAAGTTTATTACTTCTTTGTTGACTTCTACAAAGCCTTTGACTCTGTTCCTTGGCTGGCTCTCTTTTAGCATCTTAGGGATATCGATACCTTAGAGATTCTTCTTACAACCATTATGAGGTTATATGAGCACGTCGAGGGAAGATTCAGGACTCCATAGGGCTTCTTTGATCCTATCTAGAGCACTATTGGGGTGAAACAGGGTTGTCCTCTCTCCCCCACTCTTTTTGACATCTACATCAATGAGCTTGAGGCATTTATCCTTGATGGCTCACTCCCTAGTGATGGTTTTTATTTATATCAAGTATTGATCTCTATTCTCCTATTTACTAATGATGTGATTCTCCTAGAATCTTTTCCCGATGATCTTCAGTGGCTCCTTGATGGCTTGGCCTCTTTCTATGACTCACATGAGTTAGTTTTAAATTTGGGCAAGACTCAAGTTATGGTCTTCAATTGTTTAAGGACATCTCATCTCCATTTTTATTTCCAGGGTACCAATATTGAGATTTCATCTTCCATTTTTTATTTTTAGGGTACCAATATTGAGATTTCATCTTCATATACTTACTTGGGGGTTAAGTTTTCTCAACCTCGATTCAACCTAAGACCAACCATGTAGCCCAGATTCAATAAGGGGCTATGCTCCCTCACTATTCTTGAGCAATAGTGCTTTTGACACTACTTCTAGGACACCATGACTAAGATGTCTCTTCTTGATTCACTAGTCAAGCTGACTATCCTCTATGGCTCTACTGTTTTGGGCCTCTCCCTCTTGGAGTTGAACTAGGCCTCTGTTGAGAGAGTCCAAACTCTTTTCCTTTGGTGCATTATCAGAGGTCACTAGTTCACACCACACAACATCATTTTGACTGAGTTTGGTGTTCACCCTTTCTGATTGGGGACCATCTTTGATTTAGTTTGGCTTCTTAAATAGCTCTGGGGTTTTGTTGATTCCTCTAACAATCATCATAAATATTCCTACTTGGATTACTATTCTTCTATGGAGGTTGCAAGTTCATAATCTAGTCATAGGTCTCATTGTTAGTACACCCAAGTCTTTGCTCTCTTGGGCTCAATTGGTATTAACTTGGATTGTCTTCCCCGCTTCCAATTTTCTCTAGATGCTCCATCTCATCTTCTTCCACCTTAGTGGGAGTTGAATGAGCATGTTAGTGTTCGAATTAAAGGTAGAGTAACTAAGAGGAGGGGTGAATCAGTTACTTACAAAAATTAATCCACAGATCCCTTAGATGTCTTAAAGATCTAGTTACTACTGATACTTGGTAAACATAACAAAAATGTTGTAACTCGATAAGTTAAACTATTACTTATCTTCAAGAAAACATGCATGCAATTGAAAACAAAATGAACACAAGAGACACCAGATTTAACATGGAAACCCAATATGAGAAAAACCACCAAGTAACTAATCACCATTTTTTCACTCTTTTGAAGTGAGCCCTATTAGGAGCCAACCCTGTTAAAGGTTACAATACACATTGTTAGGTGTGACCCTATTAGAGGATTTAGACACCATATTAGGAGTATCCTTGCTAGAGGTCTTTAGAACGATTCAAAAGAACTATCACCTTGTTAGAGGATTTATAAAATGGTTGTTAAACCAACTCTGTTAAGAGATTTGAAATCATTGCTACAATGGTTAGAAAGGAACAATGAATTGACCTGAACAAGATGCAACTGAATTTGCTAATTACAAGTCTCTGTTCAGCATCATTAGATCCTCTTTGATCAAATATAGCTTTGCTGCTCCTCAATGATCTCTGATCATCTTTCAAATTTGCTTCCATAATAATCAGTCTTCATATCACATTAATTCCACACAAACTTCCTTTTCACACTTAGAATTCACAACTTGACCTCTTAATTATACCATTCAGATTATCAAGTGGGTCCATTTACATGTTACATTTACCAATAAACCATACATTAGTTGGCTACAAATATTACTCTAAAAAAATAAACGTTATTCCATAAAACAATGAAATCCTTTACTAGCCAACCCTGCTCGATAAATATTGCTTCCAAAAATTTCCTAAGTTAACCTTCTTGACTCGATTAACATTGCAATATCTGTAAAATCCTTTGGCTGCAAATTTTACTCAATAAGAACTGAATTCTTTCATGAGAGATTTGTAAGAACTACTTCTGCCACATTTCCTTTGATGACTGAGTGATCTCGGTAAGAACTATTTCTACCACATTTCCTTTGATGACCGAGTGAGCTCAGTAAGAACTATTTCTGCCACATTTCCTTTGATGACCAAGTGATCTTGGTAAGAACTATTTACTTGGTAGATACTACAAGTTTTCTTTACTAACCTCTTGGGCTCGGTAAATTCTGTCCTTTTTGCCTCACTGACCATTTGAGCTCAGTAGAATCTATCCTTTGCCTTGCTAACCTTCTAAGCTTGGTAGACACTGTGTTTTGCCTTGCTGACCTTCAGAGCTCGGTAGACACTGTCCTTTTCCTTGCTAACCTTCTAAGCTTGGTAGACACTGTCCTTTGCCTTGCTAACCTTCTGAGCTTGGTAAACACTATCTGATGACTGATATGACATTTGTGTGACATCAAAGACAACACACAATTGAACAATTGTATCCAACAATCTCCCTCTTTGGCATTGATGGCAACACAACATGTCATAGCAAAATGAAATTTGAAAATAAGTCTTTTACTGACAGAATACTTCACATTCTTCTTCAAATACAACAAACTCTCTCTTTCATAATAATCTCTCCCTCTTACACAAACTCTTATTATTTTGCAATTTTTTTTTAGAAAGATATTACAATATACTCTCCCTCTTTGACAAAACATGCCAAAGACAACTCAAAACTACTGAATAGCATTATACTTGATGTATTGATTCATATGCAATGTCTTCATTGGTTTGCTGCATCAACTAATAGATCTTAAATTCTATTTCTATACAAGAATGCATCCTTAGGTAAAGGCTTTGTGAATATGTCAGCAATTTGTTCTTTTGTATGGACATATTCCAATCTTATTTCCTTTTCTTGCACCAATTCTCTAACAAAGTGATACTTTATGACAATATGCTTGGTTTTTTAATGCATCACTGGATTCTTGGAGATGTTAATTGCACTTGTGTTATCACAAAACATAACAATGGGTTCTTTGATTTCTTTCTTCATACCTTCCAATAATTTTTTGAACCACACAATGTTTGAGCAATTTACTATTGCTACAACATATTTAGCCTTTGCTGTGGATTGAGATGTACAATTCTACTTTTTGCTTGTCTAAGAAACCAACCTTTTTCCAAGAAAGAAAGCTCCTCCACTTGTGCTCTTTCTGTCATCAATATTTCCTGCCCAATTTGCATCAGTGAACACCTTTAAATCTATATTTCCTCCAAGTTTATACCATAATCCATATTCTTCAATTCCTTTTAAGTATCTCATGATCCTTTTGATTGCCATCATGTGATTTACTTTTGGTTTTGCTGAGAATCTTGCTACAATTCCTACTACAAGGGCAATGTCTAGTCTTGTGTGCACATCATATTGCAACTTTCCAATCATAGATCTATACAATGTCTAATCGACTTCCTTGGATTCATCATCCTTGGTAAGTTTTAATCCAGTACACATAGGAGCCCCAACTGATTTGTAGTCTTCCATACCAAAATTTTTTAGTATCTCCTTGATGTATTTTGATTGAGTGATGTAGATGCCATTCTTATTCTATTGAATTTGAAGACCAACAAAGAATTTGATTTCACCAAACATTGACATTTCAAATTCGTTGTTCATTTGTTCTGAAAATTATTTGCAAAGATCATCATTTCCTATGAACAAAGTATCATCTACAAATATTTCTACCAAAACAATCTTATTATCTGATCCTTCCTTTATGTACAAACTACTGTTGTCATTAGTTTTTTGAAAACCAATTTGAATAAGATAGTTATGCAATCTTTCATACCATGCTCTAGGGGCTTGTTTTAGACCATATAATGCTTTATGCAATTTGCAGACCATGTCCTTCTTGTTTGGATCAACAAAACCTTCAGGCTGTTCAATGTAAACCTCTTCATCCAATATGCCATTGAGAAATGCTAACTTGACATCCATTTGATAAACTCTGAATCATTTGAATGCAACATATGCAAGTAAGGTTCTGACACCTTCCAATCTTGCAACAGGAGCAAAAGTTTCTCCATAGTTTACACCTTCTTCTTGAGAGTATCCTTTGCATACCAGTCTAGCTTTGTTCCTTGATACCTTACCATCTTCATTTAGTTTGTTTCTGAATACCCACTTTATTCCAATCACATTTTTTTTCTTTGGGTCTAGGTACAAGAGTCCATGTTTTTTTTTTCTCTATTTTTTCTATCTCTTCATTCTTAGCTTCAATCCAACTTTCATTGTCTAGTGCATCTTTGAAATTTCTAGGTTCAAAATCAACAAGTAAAAAAGTGCCTTTCAACTTACTTCTTTTCATTGTTCCTTTTGATTTATCTCCAATAATATGATCTGGTGCATGACACTTTCTGACATACTTGGCTAACATGGGCTCCTTGCCTTCTGAATGAATTGCATTTTTATCCTTATGTGTCTCAACTTCTGGTTCTAATTCTGGTTGCTCAGGCTCAATAGATGCTAACTCAATAGCTGCTATTTGCAACTCAGATTCTTGTAGCTTGGTAGGTACTGACTCGATTTGAACTTCTTGTGACTCAGTTAATGAAGACTTTGGAGTTGAGGATTCCTAATTAATAGGTATACTTGGCATTGTATCAAGTTCCATGTAAACAAATCTTCTGTAGTCTTCAGGTTCCTTTTTGCTTTTGTCTTCTATTTTGTCTACAAACTCATCAACTTGCACATGTGCACTTTCTATGACTTTGTGAGTAGATAAGTTCAAACATCTATATGCTTTGCTTTTGCAAGAGTATCCCAAAAATATTCCTTCATCAATTTTACATCAAATTTACCTTTTATAGATTCTTTGAAAATGTAACATTTTCTTCCAAACACTTTTAGATAACTTACATTGGGTTTGTAGCCATACCACAACTCATAGGGTGGTTTGAATGAGTCCTTTTTCAGTTGTAAGCAGTTCAAGGTATGAACCACAGTGCTGATAGCTTCCTTCTAGTATTTGATAGCAATGCCTTTCTCAATCATTAAGGCTCTTGCACAATCCATGATAGATCCGTTCCTTCTTTCTGCTATTCCATTTTGTTCAGGAGTTCTAGGTGCTGAAACCTGTCTTTTGATTCCCCTTTCAATGCAATAGTTATTGAACTCATGTGAAATGAATTCACCACCTCTGTTAGAGCTTAAGAATTTTAGTCTTTTGCCTATTTTCTTTTCTACTCTGGCCAAATACCATTTGAACTTTTCAAATGCTTCTGATTTTTCTCTTAGGTGCATGACAGTCATCATTCTTGATTAATCATCAACAAACAGAATGAAGAATTTTTCACCAATATAACTTTCAGTACCAATAGGTCCACACAAATTAGTATGCACAATTTTTAGAACTTCTTCAGTCTGATAGTTCTTGCTTTTAAAACTAGTCTTTTCCATTTTACCAATTTGACAATTCTTGCATAGACCAACCTTAGGTTTCTTTATGTTAGGAATACCTCTTACTTTCCTTAATTTATTGATCTTTATCAAGTTGTCAAAGTTTACATGACATAACCTCTTATGCCATAACCAACTTTCTTCAATTTGAGCAATGAAACATGAACATTCACCAAGTTTAAGATAAAATAAGTTACCTTTTGTTTGAGTGCCTGATCTAATCAGGTTTCCTTTGCCATCCATCAATCTTGCTTTTCCATGCATAAATTCTACTTTGAATCCATTATTGAGAAGTTGTGCCAAACTCAACAAATTATACTTTAATCCTTCTACCTAATATGTATTATCACATACAAGTTCCTTGGTTAGTGAGATTCTTCCTTTTCCTCTTATACAACAAGGTTCATTGTTACCAAATCTTACACTGCCACCATCATAGTCTTCAAAGTATTCAAACTTAGTTTTATCACTAGTCATGTGATGAGAAAAACCACTATCTATGATCCATGTATCATTTCTGCTCATATGAGAAATGAGTGCCATTTCTTCATCATTATTAGATTCATCTTTCACAATAATGTAGACAATTTCATCACCTTCTTCATCATCAGAATCATTAGAATCTTTAGCCATGAAACATATTTTCTTACCTTTATCCTTGAATGATTTGAAGTCTTTCTTGCCATTGTACTTGTGACTTTTCTTCTCATCTTTGTTTTTCTTATTTAGGCACCTAGCTGTAATATGTCTAATTTCTTCACAAGAAAAGCAGAATAGAGGAACCTTACCTTTGTATTTCCCTTTGCCTCTTGAATATTTTCTCGCAAGTAGAGCTTCAACCACCTCAAGATCATTGTCTGAACTTTGTTTTGATTCTTTATCACTATTTGATTACAGATCCTACATCTTTTTCCCTTTTTCTTTGAGTGAAATCTTGGCTTCAAATGCTGATTCAATGTTCTGAATAGCTAGAACATAATTGTCATAGTTGTCTAGCTCAAATGCAGTCAATCTTCCAACTATGGCCTCTAAACTTATTTTATGATTTGCCTCACATCTTCTTTCTTGAATTGTAGAGACTCTGATTGCATAAATGGGAAGTAGAGTTCTAAGAACTTTACTTATAATAGTCTAATCATTGATATCTCCTCCAGATGTTTTGATTGCACTAACACATGCTTTAACTCTTTCAACATACTTTGCAATGTTTTCATCCTCTCTAATCTTCATTTGATCAAATTGTCCTCTCAAACTTTCTGCTTTGGCTCTTCTCACATTATCACCTTCTCCATAGATCTCTTTCAACTTGTTCCACATTTTGTAGGTAGTTTCGTAATCCTTGATGTCATCAAATTCTTCATAACTTAGAGTAGATGCTATATCTATCATCATGTTGTTGTGAGTCTTCTTTTCAGCAATATCATTGACAAATAATGTACTAGAATGTTCTTCATATTTTTCATCAAGGTACTTTAGCCCTTTATCACCAATAGAAGCCAGATGAAGCCACATCAATCCTTGACATGCTAAGAAGTTGTCCCTATTAAGTCTTGGAATTTCCCTTTTGTAAGACATCCTAATCTTTAGCTTAGATCCTTGAAATATTTTCCTGTAAGCACCAAAAGCTCTGATACCAATTGTTGGAATTAAAGGTAGAAAAATTGAGAGGGGGGGTGAATCAATTACTTACAAAAATTAATCCACAGATCCCTTAGATGTCTTAAAGATCTAGTTATAACTGATACTCGGTAAACATAACAAAAATGTTGTAACTTGGTAAATTAAACTATTACTTATCTTCAAGCAAACATGCATGCAATTGAAAACAAAATGAACACAAGAGACACCAGATTTAACGTGGAAACCAAATATGGAAAAAAACACCAAGTAACTAGTCACCAATTTTTCACTCTTCTAAAATGAGCCCTGTTAGGAGCCAACCCTATTAAAGGTTACAATACACACTATTAGGTGTGACCTTGTTAGAGGATTTAATCACTCTGTTAGGAGTGGCCTTGCTAGAGGTCTCTAGAACAATTCAACAGAACTATCACCTTGTTAGAGGATTTATAAAATGGCTGTTAAACCAACTCTATTAATAGATTTGAAATCACTGCTACAATGGTTAGAAAGCAACAATGAATTGACTTGAACAAGATGCAACTGAATTTGCTAACTACAAGTCTCTGTTCAGCATCATTAGATCCTCTTTGATCAAATATAGCTTTGCTACTCCTCAATGATCTCTGATCATCCTTCAAATTTGCTTCCACAATAACCAGTCTTCATATCACATTAATTTCACACACACTTCCTTTTCACACTTAGAATTTGCAACTTGAACTCTTAATTATACCATTCAAATTATCAAGTCGGTCCATTTACATGTTACATTTACCAATAAACTATGCATTAGTCAGCTACAAATATTACTCTAAACAAATAAACATTATTTCATAAAAAAATGAAATCCTTTACTAGCCGACCCTACTCGGTAAATATTGCTTCCAAAAATTTCCTAAGATAACCTTCTTGACTCGATTAACATTGCAATATCCGTAAAATCCTTTGGCTGTCGAGTTTACTCGATAAGAACTGAATTCCTTCATCAGAGCTTAGTAAGAATTGCTTCTACCACATTTCCTTTGATGACCGAGTGAGCTTGGTAAGAACTATTTCTACCACATTTCCTTTGATGACCAAGTGAGCTCAGTAAGAATTGTTTCTACCACATTTCCTTTGATGACCGAGTGATCTCAGTAAGAACTGTTTACTTGGTAGATACTAAAAGTTTTCTTTACTAACCTCCTAGGCTTAATAGATTCAATCCTTTTTGCCTCACTAACCATGTGAGATTGGTACACTCTATCCTTTTCCTTGCTTACCTTCTAAGCTTGGTAGACACTTTCCTTTTCCTTATTGACCTTCTGAGCTTGGTAGACATTGTCCTTTTCCTTGCTGACCTTCTAAGCTTGGTAGACACTGTCCTTTGCCTTGTTGACCTTTTGAGCTCGGTAGACATTGTCTGATGACTAATATGACATTTGTGTGACATCAAAGGCAACACATAGTTGAACAATTGTATCCAACAGTTAGACTTGACATCCACAGATAGTATGTTATCACAACTTAGAAGAATCCCCTAGGTGGGCTCCATCCATGCATGGCCTTCTATATTGAGCACTTTCTTGATATCTAGGATGAGATCATCTTACATCCATGGTACCTTACTTGTCATCAAACTCATGCTTTTTGCATCTCCTTGGGATTTTTAGGGTGGGATCTCACTAGCTACGTATTCAAACTGATCACTAGATTGGTAGGGAGGATAGGATTTGTTGGCTTTTTCATCTTGGGGAGGTTGAGACTAAGTCTTAATTTATTTTTCATTGTCCCATTTACTATGAGATCTGAGGGAGATTCTACTATTTGTTCAGAGAGTGTTTGTCTATTCCCTCATTCTTTAGATATATTGACTAGCACTATCTTGCACTATACCTTTAGGAGACCATGCAACTTTGTGAGAACAATATCCAATGCCAACTTTGTTCGACATAGACCCCTACATAGAAAATCACCTCTTTCTTTAGTCCTACAGTTCCTACCTAAGGATCAAAGCAACCTCTCTACACTATCTTGATTCACATTAGATCTGTGAGATCCTGCAGAGATTACACTTGACAACATCCTTCTAGTAGACCTTAGAGGTGACCTTCTAGAGTATCTGATTGCCCTAATTTCCACCTTTCCATTCTGGAATACTTCTCACTTGTGATAAGTTCTTAGCTATTGTTATTTCTTTTTCTTGGTTCTTTTGTTGTTTTGCTTTTATATTCTTTTTGTGGACACCATTTGGTGCTCCCCTTGCTAGTGTTTTCCCTTTGTACTATTTCTATTCCCTTAGACCCTCATTGGTATCTTGTTGGACATTAATAAATTTATCTTATCTTATCTTATCTTAATAATATTATAGTATAAACCCATTTTGATTAAAGCAAGCCCAAATTCACTATTCTTCACTTTGGAATTTGATACCACCATCACATTTCTTATTTTGGTATCTTTGTATAGAACACTGCCATGCTGATTTGGTTGGTGACAGTTCCCTACAACAATAAAAGTGTTGTTTCCCCAGTACGTGTGCCCCATTACTCAAATTGTGCTTGGTCCAAGGCATGCTACCATTTAGCTACTAGGTAAGTGAAAGAAAATATTTTAAATGAATTAGTTGTAAGGAGATGAAAGGTACATGGTTTAGATGTGCAATGAAAGTGATGGGATAACATTGCATCCTCTAGAGGATGTGATTTTTTACCTAGCAAGCCAGAGTAATCAATAGTGGCATCTCATGGTAGGAGCTTCCATGGCAAGCAAGGAGGAAGGAGGAGCTTCAATGGCTAGGAGGTAATCCATGGTAGATAGAAGTAGGACACCACACATCATGGCATGATAGCAGGGGAGGACCACCACAACAAAGGAAGTAGACCATCCACTGGCATATAGGCATTCAAGACAATGCAAGGAACATGAGCTCCATGTCAAAAAGAGGGAGGGAAGAAGATTTAGATGACTAGGGTGGGATGTGTATAGGTTCCCCAGTGAAGTAGTTTGAACCATGGAAGCAAGTACCATGGTAGAGGTGACATGCATTTTTGTATTTACAAGAAATCCTGAGAATGTATGGAGTAGATGGCATCAAAAATGGCATTGTCCCACATGCTTTGTGATGATGGATTTTGGCATTTTTATAACAATGAGCACTTAGTAGTGTAAATATCTTAAGCATTCAATGCTTAAAGATAGTGTGGGGCATGAGTGGTGGGCCCAGGACTGGCTAGATATGACCAAGGATAGATTTTTGACCAAATGCATGCAAATTGTAATGCCACGTGGTGGATTTGGGAAGGTCATCAGGAGATCAGAGGTTGAAAGTTAAGGGCATGCAATGCTATGATCCATCATAAGACCAGGAAGGAGAATAAAGTTCCTTAAGATGTCACAATGAATCTAGAAATTGAAATATTAATTAAATGATTAATCCTAGTTATCATAGGATTGTAAGAGGTAAATTTCCAAGATAAGATGCTATGAAGTTTAGAGTTTCCCTGAGATCAGGGAAGGAAAATTTATTGATACAAAGTTACAATAGGATCATAATATTGTAAGATCTTACGAGGGGAAGATTAAATCATTTCAAATGCATGAAATTGTGTGGGGCCCACCTAAAAGAGTTAATAAATAATGAAATGACAAGTGGCAACCAATGATTGGAGGAGAGGAATAAAATGAAATCAAATATTTTAGTTTGAGTGTGCATTTTGATAATTTGAAAGATTTGAATTAAATTGATATGTTATATAGTTTCAACTATATAGTATTTTTAATTTTTCAAATTTAATACTCTGTTCATGGCCCGGGGCCAAGATTTTCAAATCAGTATTAGAGGCATTATTTTCATCAAAAATATACAATTTGATATACCACCAGAATCAGGAGAATATGTACTATCCATTTCTGCACTCAATTTTTGCACATGTATTCACCAGAAGGAGCTCTAGGAGGTTTTATAATTTTGGAGCATCCTGAGTTTAAAGTGTAGATTTAACTATTTTAGTTTGAAAGGAGATCAGATATGACTAGATTTTCATCAGATCAAATTCACTAGCCATTTTAAAAGGTGAATTGAATGTGTTTTAAATGCAAATGCAGACGATAGTATTTTGTTGGCAAATACAGCCGAGATTCACAAAAAAGGCAAAACAAGAAAAATAGAATTAGATTTGAAACTTATGCACATCTTATCAGCTATCTAAATTTTCATTTAGAAAAGATTTTTTTTTATTACTTTAAGGATACATCATATATTTCTACAACAACATTTATGGTTTTGATTGCCAGCAGATGAAGATCAATTTCAACAACATCAGGATGAAGACAGTTTCAGTAGGACACATGTCAATATCAGATTGTAGATCTAGAAACTTCCTCTCCTTTAGAATACAAGTTCCAATTTTTCATTGTGAGACCAATAGGGTTCTAGTTCTAGAGAAAATTTCTCATTGCTATTGTTGGCGTAAATAAGTATTTACTTGTTACACTTACTTAAGTTTATTTAGGTTAATGCATTAGTTTATTATTTTGCATTATTTTATTATTTTTATTTGTGAGACACTTAGGAGTTTGGGCACCTTTTTGAGTTGTCATGTTGACAACACAAGAGTACATAACTCTATTTAAGCACATGGTGTCTACAACACTATTTTGCATGTCACACCATTGTAGGCTTATCCTCTCATCACCGCACTTACTTCTGTGCTTAATGGAGGATAACCCATATTTGGTGGAAATGTGCTTGGTTGTATGACTTATCATGATGCTGGTTACAAGGCATTCTAGATGTATCTCAGAGGCCTTTATATACAGGCACTCCTAGTGTACTTTTACATTGCACATTGCATGAATGATGGCATATTGAATGCATTGTCATTCTGATCATACTCTCTCTCTCTTTGGTCTACTGTGTGCTTGTGTTTGAGTTCTTAGTTCCTGGGTGAATTTTTCCCTTAGGAAAATTCTTATAGCTATGATACCTGGGGTTGGTAGTTTTCCTTGTGATACGAATTGGTTCTAGTTTTGGACATTTTTCATTATTGTGATACCATTTTTTTTAGCACATTTCTCTTGTATGAACATCAATAGTTAAGCTAATATAGATGGTTCTGATCTATTTAGTGGTTTTATGAATTTTTTACATGCATCTTGAATGTATAGCTTCAAATAAATGAATACAATGAGCAAGAATCTCCTTTGTTTCATTTTGATTCTCATCTCCTATCTCTATGATCTACAATATTATGTGGTTTAGGGACAAAAAACTTGGACCCGTTTGCATCCCCTTAAGGTTGTATGTTTGATATTTTTTTTTGATGGAACAAAGAGCCAAGTAAATGCTTGATGTATTTGATAGGGTTGTGAGTTATTTGAAAAGGATACTTCATGAGAATGGGGTCTTTATGAACACTAATGTCTAATTCACAAAGTGATAAGATAGATCTGATATCTTGATGTATGTAATATGTCATTGGTATCATAGATGTATGTGTGTGATTCGTGGAATTGATCAATAGATAAGGTACTGATCAGCTATAGGATCAACTTGTTCTTACTATTGCATAGTTGAGGATTTTCTAAAATCAACATTATAATCATCCATTTCCCTTTCTATTTAAGAATATTGTAGTGATCCATCATCAACAGTTCAGCTGGGAAATGTTTTCAAAGTGTTGTAGTGTTTAGAGTCAAGAATGAACAACATTGTTTGTTCTCTATCTTCAAGCTTGTAAATCTATAAGAGTGGTTTAATGATTTTCATTTTTTGAAAGTTTGGTTCAGATTTTGTCAAGTGACAATTATTTTATTTTAATTCTCATGTTTGTGAGTGTTAACTCTGTATCTCTATACTAGTGTATCCTAGTTGATTTCATGTGGTAAATTTAGAAGGAATTTTAGTTTGTAAGGGCATATTTGAAGCTCTTGATAGTTTCTTGGAAAATAAGTGTTTCTTGATTAAAGTTTAGTGTTGTTTCTTGTACTATTATAAGAAATCTGAATGTTGAAAACTGAATCACATCTGTGATCTCATTTGTCCTCTTCAAGGAGGTGGTGACTCTACAAGGCTTTGATCAATAGTGTGAAAGAGTATCAGTTTGCACTCATGCCAGAATTAGCAGAGGAATGTTTTTTCATTAGCACTGAAGGTATTTTACTTTTCATGAGTTTCATTTTCATGAAAGTTGAATATTAAAAATTAGTACCTCTATTCAGAAATTTTCAGCACTAGTGAGAGAGGTGAAAATTTTATTTTAAGATAGAGTCAGATATCAAATTTGAGGTTAGTTTATAGAGTTCTAAAAGTTTGGAAACTATGGTTAATAATATTGCTATGTTGAACAAGGGAATCCACAATAGCATTGAAAACTTTATAAGAATTACAGTAGGAAGTACACAGGGTATAAATGTTGAGCAATTTTATTTAAAGTTAAAATTGGTACTCATCATGCAACCTTTTTTTGCTAGACCTAAGGAATCATCCCTACTTAGTGTTTTCCTTGATATTATAGTGTTTGATTCATTTAATTGTTTTAGGACCTGTAAGATTACAAGATCTTTTTCAAGCTAAACCATTCATTAAGAAAATAGAAAGTGATAATAATATTGTTCATGTTATGTCTTCTAATGATGATAGTAAGTAAGTTGAAAGTCAAGGTAGTAATGAATATAATGAATTCATAAATAATGGTAATATGTCTTCCAAATGTGAAGAGATGGATTCAACTTTTAGTGAATTAGAGGATTGTAACCAACATATAGAAGATGGGTATATAACTAAAAATGATTCTTGTGATAGTGAATATGAACGTGAAGAAGTGTATAACAATAATAGGGGTAGCTATTTCCTTAATGAGAATGAATTTTATAATGATTTTGATGTTTCAGATTATTATACTAATGTTTCTAC
Source organism: Cupressus sempervirens (assembly GCA_028749045.1). Taxonomy (NCBI): domain Eukaryota; kingdom Viridiplantae; phylum Streptophyta; class Pinopsida; order Cupressales; family Cupressaceae; genus Cupressus; species Cupressus sempervirens. Next base: position 114,139,092 of record CM053791.1, on the reverse strand, counting down.
TATCATGAGTTCTTCATGTCATCTCGATAATAATCACAACTAGGAGAAGATTTGTGAGCTAGTCTTCTTAAGCCCTGATGAAATTTGAGATTTGTTGGCTCGTGATTTTGAAATATATGTAAGTACTTCTAAGGATTTTTGTATTACCCCTTACAATGTTTCTTCATTTAGTCGAGTCACTTCCCCAATGTTTGATATGGAAAAATATACAAAATTCAAATTATCTCTATCAAGCTTTGGAGGTGCATATGACACTACCTCAAGTCTTTGTGCACATGATGACTTGTTAAATGCAGATGATGTGATTGGAGGGAAGTTTGCTACTATCTCAATTTCTTCTCATGTTGTTGATTGTATTGCAATATGTTTTGATACTTTAGGAGATGAAGAGGAAAATACTGAAAGTTATATTTTTTAACAATTGGCTAATATTGATATGTAATTGTTGTCATTAATGACAACACTTGATGTACATGTTGACAAGAAACCTGAGAAATAAAGATACTTAGTGTTTAGTAATTAGAAAATTGTCTAAGTATAGAATTTGGTTTACATTAGTGTATTATTATGTTTATAACATGTTGGAGATGTCATATTATGACAAGCGAGGTTACATGGAGATAATATACATGTTGGTGATGATGTGTATAACCTCAAAAGTTTGTACAGACTGCATGGAACATAAATAATCATGTTTTGGTGAAGCATGACAATGAAATTGAAGGAAAGAATTATTTTTTTTACAAAATAATTACTTGTCCAATTAGGGCTAACATCCTAGATGTTTACTCTAACTTGGAAAAGTGAATTGTGGTCTTAGCCAACCCAACAATATTTTATGTAAAGGCATGGTATTTGTGTAAAGGACTTCTTATGATAAGAAGTGTGCTTGTATGTGCAAGTTATGTTTTGCAAGGGCTATCTTATAAGATTGCAAAGTCAGTGAACCTTATTGAAAGTGATATATGCAAAGTTTTATATGATCTATCTAGTGATCTAAGATCAAGATGAAGATTAGAGATCTATGAAGGAAGGAAAATAATAGTAAATTACTTGTTTGAGTAGTGAGCTCTTCTTATAGTTCAAATTGCATGTTTGGGTAGTGGGCTCTTCTTGCATACATTATACTACAACTCCTAATAGGGACTCCTTATACCAAATTTTCTCATTAACTCCTAACAAGGTCCTTCCTCTAACAAAAAAATTATATATCAGTATATTATCTATTGGGTATCATCCCCATCGGGGTCTTCCCTTAGCCAAGGTTTCCCTAGCTAAAATAAAGGGTGTTATGAGTTATCTTTGTGCATTATTACTGTTACTATTTAGCATTACTTTATTTCTTTTTTATGCATGGTTTAAAGTAAGTAATAATATCCTGTTGGTGACTAAAGTTTGTAGATTACTGATTCACCTCCCCTCAGTACTCCTTATTTCTAACAATTGGTATGAGAACACAATTACTTTGAAGAGGTTTAACAACTTAAGTAAGATCCCTATGGATATGGAACAATTGATGAAGAACCTCGAAGAAGCTCTTGAATGAATTGATCTCCTTATTAAAGTGTAGATGCTCAAAAATGGTTCGCATCTATAGTTTCATCACTTCTTCCATACTAATTCATCCCATTTTCTCATTCTACTAACTTTGATCTTTTGGCTGAATCAATCATATTTCATCATTTGTATCCTTTTTGACATCAATTTCATATCATTTCAAAACCATTTCATATCAACTCAAAACCATTTCAAATTAACTTGAAATCACTCAAAATCAATCATAATCATCACCAAACATATCAAATATCAAAAATCAATCATCATCTATCCAATCCTAGGCATTGTTGTGGCTTTCAGTGCCTTGGAAACCTATCAATCTTATCAATCTGACCTTAGTACTATTGTGGCTCTTAGTGCTAGGTCAAACTATCATTCATGTCATCAAATATTTGACATTGTTGAGTCTTTCAATGTTGGATCATGGCATTATCAACCATTTTAAGAATATTGACAGTGTCTATCAATGTTATTATGATCAAACCTTTTCAATCAATTTCAATCTTGTAGCATTTACAATGTCAGTTAAATGTTACATATCAATCAACTTGGCATGTTATCAATTTCAATCAATCAATCTAACCATGGCTTTGGTCTACTTGTCATCATCTTATTTGTTCTATATTATCATCACATTTTCATCAAAGGGCACTGTCACATTTATTTAATCAATTTTGGCCAATCATCTACTAATTTTCTCTATAGGATTAAATAACCCATAATTTAATCCTGTTCTTAGTTCTAATTATTCTTCCTAATTATCTTCCTCAATTAATTAATTATATTAATTAATTGATTGATCATCTGCAAACCATCAAAATTCACAATTTCCTAAGTCACATTTTCCATCATTAATTCCATTTTTTTACTAACTCTTATTTTGTGGAATAAAAGGATTTTTAATTCAAATATTCCATAGAATATTGACATCATCATGACACTTGGATATGACACCTTGTGGATTCTCCTTTGACACTTGGATAAAATATGTCATAATCAAATATTCTTATTCTCTTACGCACATCCATATTTTGCTTATTTGTCATAGATTCTTAGCTTTAAGTGGCATTGAGGTGTCTTATAACGCGTCATAGATTCTCTTCCACATTTAGCCAAGTTTGACTTTCATTTGTCATAGAATCCTAGATTTGGCATCTTTTGTCATATGCGTCATGGATTCTCAAAGGAATCTCTTGCCACATAGCATATCTAACGGTGACAAATCCAATTCTCATATCCTCCATGCCCATTATAAAATGAGCATTCTTCCTCTTATTTCCAGTCCTTAACTTCTTTGTATTTTCACTCCATTTCTCACACACAAATTTCACAACTTCTAGTATTCTCATAGTACCATCATTGTCATAGGCTTTTTCTTCAACTTTGTATGCACTATAGGCAATTTTGGAGCTACATCATTTGGAGAAGAAAGAAGGGCATGGGAGCTACAAATGAAAGAGGGAGTTTTAACTTTGTTTTCTTTCTTTATTGGTTTGGATTTCATGGTAGACTAGTGGGTGCTAACATATGTTGATTGAGTTTGTGATTTTATCATAGTATGTTATGTATTTAACCCATTTTTTGGTCCTACAATTGGTGAACCCTACGTGAACATGCATATCTAACTTGGATTTTCTTGTTTTGTGCTTGTAGGTGCAAGGAAGGAACTCACTCAAAAGGGTATAAATACTATCTACACTTCCATATCACACCTAGATTAATTAGGGGGTCTAGTAACACACTTGTATGCTCTTGTTTCATGCATTTTGTTAGCTTGTTGTCCTAGGGTGCACTCTGCCCTGTTAGGGCACACTTGGGACCGCTAGGAGTAGTTTTAGGAGTCTAGAAGCCACTATAACCCCTTTCTACTATTTTTGACTTCCCAACTACACTCAGAACTACCAAGTACATCATTGATGTAGTTTACACTATCTAGGTCCACTTGGTAGTATAAGTGTCAACATTTTTAGTTTTTGGGTCTTGATTAGGCACCATTTCCCCACAGTTTGCACCTAACCTCCCAACTGCATCCAAAAACTACCAACTATGCCAAAAATATCCCCAACTATGTCATGGGCATAGTCTCCACTATCTAAGAACACTTGGGGGTGTTCTAAGCCATTTTGGCCTTCTGGGGTGCAACCTGCTCTGTTAGAGCACACCTAGTTCATAAAAAACACACACATAACACAGAATCTGCATCTAAGGTTTCTATCACTCTCTAGGACATATGTTAGATGATTTTGTGTTACTAATGATCTATTTGTAGCACATGGCAATCGATGGCTGAAGACATGATCATAACAAACTACTAATGTTTACTTTGTAGGACATTTTCAAAGACCATTGTGTGCTTGTCAAAACCATGTGTGTGGATTTCCTAGATTAGATAACACTTTGTTTGTTGCTTAAAATGAATTTTTTATTTTCTTCCTAGTGTCTCTGTAGTGTTTAAATCCCTAGGAGTTACATTTGGATGTATGCTCTCCCTTCACCATTTGTAGATCTTGGGTGTAAGAGAAATCTATGTAACTTTTATAGGAGGCCTACCTTGGACCAAGATACTCGATATTGGGTATGCCAGGCGATGACCTTAGAGTGGTAATGGGCCAAAATCTAGGTCGATATTCCAGCCATTATATAAAATTCAATTACGGTGAATGCTATGTGATAGCTCTCCTCTAGTACCCTTGTGGTGCGTCAAATCCCACTTCTCAGGGCTGGGAGACCTTCTACAGAAGTTTATCATTCACTTGCTGAACGGAATGCCGTTACGAAAAAATATGTTTTAGTGGCCAAAATCTCTTCTATCCAATGGCTCAAGGGGTCACCCATGCCTATGAAGACATCCTACATTCTCATGTTCCTTAGTAGAGGCAACAGTCCCTTGGGAAGTCATGCCCCTTGGGAAGTCATGCCCCTTGGGAAGCGGATCTTGGTAGCCCTGATAAGTGAGTACACTATAAGGGGGAGCCTATGGTTCCAATATCCTAGGTTGTTCACTCTAGATAAGTGTGGTAAACTTTAGTTCAAGTAGGAATTCCGTGGATACAATCTTAAAGCCTAGGTTGTGGTGTGTTTGTTCACTTTTAACAATAGCTATTCTTGTCACATCTTTGCAAACTTTGCTCAAATACATTCAAATCTTGGAAAACATAGCAACTAGTGATCCTAAATGTGCTTGGCAGAACATAGATTTCATCCTTGCATAGACTCCACTTGAATTCACCCTAGTCTAGGCCTCATACTTGCACCATATAGATTTTATCTTACATCTTTTTAGCACTTACTTAGTATCCCTCATTTTCACATTGCAATCATTAGAGTTTAGCTTGCATCCTTTGCATTTCACCCTCAAAATTGGCACTTTGCATCTCCCATCTTGCCTTGCATACCCAACACTCATCTTTCCCTCTTTAACCATAATTATAGGTTTTGTAAGCATCATTTTGGAACCCCATTCTAGTATTAGCATTGTCCTCTATTGTTTAGCTCTCTATGACATCAATCTGAAAATCATAGCTCCTAGAATTGCCTTAGTTTCAACCCAGTTTACCAACTGCATCTTGAAACTACCAATTATGCCCAAACTGGCCCCAACTACACCATAGGCATATTTGGTACTATCTAAGTGTACTTGGTGGTTTGAGGACCTAGTTTTGGATTTCAGATAACATTTTGAGTCTTTAATAGTGTCCTTAGGTACCTGGTTAGCCCCCCTTGCATTAGCATACCCTAATTTGCATCTTGCATTTCCTACTCTTCATTGCCTTACTTAGGACATCATTCCTTAGCTCATAACCCCTATTCTACACCTCCTAACCTATCCTAACATCAACCCTAAAATCTTAGCTTCTTAGAATATCAATTTGGCATCCACACTAGTTAGAATCAGTAAACCTTTAACCTAGCTTCCCAACTACATCTAGAAACTACCAACTGTGCCCAAACTAGCCCCAACTCCACCATAAGTGTAGTTGGTACTTTTGGAGTGCACTTGGTACTTTCAAGGTGCACTTGGGCACCTGCATGACTATTTTGGGCCTCCAAACTACACTTTGGAACCCTAACACTGCATCTAGGAGTCTTGGTACCTTGCCATTCTACACTTGACCCAAAATCCCATCTTGCACCCAAAATCCTAGTTTGTATAATAAGAATTGTCCATATTTCATATCCAATCAGCATAATCACCATTTTGAGTCCCCTAAACATAATTTTGAACCCCAAAACCTTTGAATTTAGTAAAAAATCTAAACAAAAGTATGAACTCTAGAGTATTACATTATGTCAACAGATGATGGATTTTGACCATGGTCATTTTATCATGTTCTCTTATCATTTTATTTTGTTTAATGCTACCTATGTCAAGGTATATTTGGCTTTATCATTTTGTTCTTATCATTTTTTGTCCTTTTTTTTGGTCAAGATCCAAAGTCTATTGTCATAATGTTAAACTCTTAGGTTAATAACTTGTAAAGATTTCACCTAAGTTGAAAACCTTGAATATACCTCTATCATTAGCATAATCATATTCCTAAACATCATTTTGACTTACCCTAGTGGTATATCCCCTTCATCTTGCATTGATCAAAATCCTAGCATCATTTTCACTACCAAACCATATTAAAGTGTCCATCAACCAAATTGTCCTTTTGATCACTTATCCTCATTTTTGCATATCCCAAACATCATTATCAACCCTAGAAAACCATCCCTTTCATAGTCCACCTTATATACATTAACCCTTAGGATCCTTACCAAGTCCAAAAAATAACCCTAAGCTTCATTTTGCATACCATAATCTTCATTTTGCATACCTTCAAAATGGCACCTTGCATTTGCATTTGCATAACATCCCTAGGACATTTTCACTTTTCACATCAAAAACCTTGCTCATTTAGCATTTCCTCACATTGCAAAAACTCCCTAAACACTTAAAAATCCCAAAAACACTCATATCTTGCATACCCACATCTTAGTTATCAAGTTTTGACCTCTTTTACCAACTGCAACCATGTTTTTTTAACTTCAAAATCCCAAAAACACTCAACATCTTAGTTATCAAGTTTTGACCTCTTTTACCAACTACAACCATGTTATACCAACTTCAAGTGCGTAGTTGGTGTTTTTAGGATGGACTTGGTAGTTTTAGAGTGCACTTGGTAATTAAGTGTTTCATTCTAGGTTCCAGAACCCTACTCTGCACTTCCACAAGTTGCGTTGCATCCCAAGACCTTAGGAAACACTCTAAATCACTCAAAACACTCAAAATTTGCATTTTAGGTACCCTAGCACCTTTGTTTATCCATTGCATGCCTTTTACTTACCAACTGCTCACTTTTAGGCCCCCAACTATTTCATGGGCACACTTGGTACTGTCTGAGTGTAGTTGGTAGTTTGGGTGCACATTTGGGAGGCAAAAAAGTTCATTTAGGTTTTCCCCCATTGCATCTACATTCTTAGGTATCATGCCAGCACTTACTAGGACACAATAAGCTCAAAGACTTGAGGAACTTTATCAAACTTTGTTTTCTAAGGCACAAGCACAACCAAAACCTCATCCACAATATAGGAAGAGCAAGAAGACCCAAAAAATTGAGGCATCACAACCTTTACTTGTGGACCCCTTAAACATGTATCTGCAAGATCATCATAATAAAGCTATGACACAAAAAAACCTTAAACAATGCACCTACTATGAGGTTTCCTTCAAAAACTTCCCCTACACATGGGATGGTTCAATGGAGTCCAAATTTTGAACCTATATTTGTGCTGATACCACCAGGAGGAGGAAGTGTACCACCCAAACCCAAAGATGAACAATCACATTCCTTCAAATTCAACCAACCTAACACAAGTACCTTCCACCCTAACACATCAAACACACAACAAGGTATTATACACCTATATGATGACTTTGACACTGACTATGGCATCACTAATGAAGAAATTACTAGGGCATGTCAAGACAAATTTTTTTGCAAGAACTTCAAACATTTGGTAGCCCGAGAAATTGTCAAATTCAACCCACATGTGGAGGGACCTAAGTCCAAACATCAAACCAACACAACCATTGAAAACATACAACCCATAATCAATTTGGAGTTAGATAAGGGAAAATAACCTTTGGAGTTTTCAAACACAATAATGGCACCTATAAGGTCCCATCAAGAAGCAACAATTGAAATCCTCCAAAGTTCATTTGAACACATCAACATTAATCCCTTATTTGATGAACCACAACCAATGAAGGGAAACAAGACTCTCCATAAATATCCCAAGAGGAAATTAAGAATTGATTTTAGTCACATGATGCAACAACAAGACACATCTAAAGGGACTTGTGCTCTAGGGATGCCAAACATACCTCCTTTGGAGGAAAATCCACAAAGTGAACCTTTGCTCCTAACTCTACCAAGTGTCATGACATCTAATGTTATGGAGCCTCCCACAAGTGCACCATGTGAAACATCAACTACAACAATCCCTATTGAGACACAAAGGAAAAGTCATATTGACATTACACCTATTCCCAAAAGGAATGCACCTCATTGTCAAATCAACATGATGTCCCAAGGAGAAACCTCTAATGCACAAATGTGTCAAAGCAACAATACCAACATGATGGTCAATTCACAAGGATTTAGTCAACTCCCATTGCAACATCAACCTATAGCAGTACAAGGACTTAACACTTCCAACCCTCAACCAAGTCTACATCCACTTAACACACATTCCACATATCAATAGCAACACCAACCACAACAACAACAACGTCAAGTGGTATAAGCATCCAACATCCCTAACACACAATCCAACATAAATCCACTTGACTTACATGCAATGTATCAACAATAATTCCAACAACAAGAAGCCATGTTTTCTAAGCAACAAGAGCAACTTAAGAAATAGTTGGAATACCAAAGATGCCTTGAGAAACAAATCACATACCAACAACATTTATTACAACAACAACATGTGCTACAACAACCTTGATAGACACCTCTACAAAAACATTCACATACATGGTCTCACATACAACCCAAAAAGGTATCCCAACAACAACCACAACAAATGGCACAACAACAACACATGGTACATCAATCGCAGTCAATACCACAATGAGTACCACATCAAATACCACAACAAGTACCCCAACAAGTTTAACAATAGGGCCTCTTTTTTCTTTGAGGTGCCAACATACCTCCACCTCCTAGTGACACATCACCAGACTCATCAGCCATAGAAATGTTAGAACCAAGTAGACATAGCTCCCACCATAGTGAATGGTCTACTCATAGGCACAAAGGACGTGAATGAAAGACTATTAGGAAAATCCTTAATGAAGAGCTATTGCAACAATTCAAACAACTTTCCAAACAAGTTGAGGCATTGAAAGTCAAAAAGAAATATGCTCTATGTACAGAAAGGGACCTATGTCATAATCCATTTGACAAAAGTCTATATATTCCTCCATTCCCAAAACACTTTGAGTCTCCAAGGTTTAAAAAATATTGAGTAAAAGGCAACCCTATTGATCACATCTAAGAATTTTGTGCCTCTTGTACCAAACTTAGTGATGAGCCCACGTACCTCATGAGATTGTTCCCTCGTTCTCTATGTGGGCCAACACTTGAATGGTACTCCAAACTTCCAGGTAATATAAAATATTGGTTGGAACTCGTAGAAAAGTTCATCTCCCACTTTTCCTTTAACATTATGAATGAGGTGGAACTTTCCAATTTGTGTTCAACCAAACAAAAGATGGGAGAAGCATTAATCACATTCTTACTACATTGGAGAAGCTTAGTCAGTCAATGCTCACTAGACATTCCTAAAGAATAACAAGTTAACTTGTGAATTGAAAACTTAGTCCTAGACTTAATGTATCAACTCAAAATCAAGAGCCCAAGCACTATTTCAAAACTGATGAAAAAAGGCGCTAGTATTGAAGATGCTCTTATCCATAAGGAAATCCTCAAGATGAACAAAGAAAACACAAACACCAACTCATCTAATGACAAGGCAAATTTTTTCTCCAAAAATAAGAATGTGACTAATGATGGCATTATAGATGCACGAAAAATTAGCACAACACAACCTCAATTGACTTTGAAAGGTGCAAACCCTACAAATTCACAAACTCCTAATCAAACATCACCTCAACAATAGAAAACTGAAACTTCCATGCAAGAGAAACCCCAAAGACACCCTAGAACTAAGGATATGAAATTCACACCATTAGGGATACCTCGTGAGATTGCACTACAATAGTTACTCAATAATAACTTCCTACAATTACCCCTGATCAAAGATGAACCATTGACTAAAGAAGATTGGTGAGATGACAAAAAATATTGTGATTAACACTGCACCAAAGGACATAAGACCTCATCATGTTTCAAACTAAAGCATGTAATACAAGACCTTATTGATGATGTTGTCATCATAGTTGATCCATCACTATTAGCATCCAACTCTGATCATGCTATCTTTAAAGATCCTTTGGGTAATCATGAAAAAGAGAAGCCCTCTAGTTCAAACTCAAACTCATAAGGTAATGTGAATTACACATGCACTGGATATGACTACACTATCAATTGTTTCAATGAGTCTAATTCCCACATATCCACATTCACATTGAAGGCTAAAGACCCTTATTGTGTTGTCACTACACGTCATACCAAAATCACCCTACCTAGAGCCCCATCTAGACCTACTACCTCAAGTAGACCTACACCCCCTAGTAGACCTACTACTCCTACTTTATCTAATTATAGCCTTGTTGAATAGTTTAGCAAGACCCCTACACAAATATCCATCTTAGACCTACTGTGTGCATCTCCCCAACATCAGAAGATCTTGGATCAAGCCCTTAAAGAGTTAGTAGTCCCATATAACATTGATGTTGCCCAGTTCCAAGCCATGGTTTGGAACGTATCTGCCTCACAGCATATCAGCTTTTCCCCTTGAGATATTCCTAAGGACAAACCTAACCACAATGATCCCCTTCATCTTGAAGTCTTCATCCATAATGCCAAAGTTAGACATGTCTTAATAGATAGAGGAGCAGGACTGAACATCTATACTATTAAGGTTGTCAAAAGTTTGGGTTATTCTGAAGATGATGTGGATCCCTCTCAAAGAATCACAATAAAAGCTTATGATGATGGTGAATGCTTCTCCAAGGGTGTCATCACATTACTTGACAGAGTTGGTCTAGCTACTGAAGATACATTGTTCCATGTCGTAGATATAGAAATGAATTATAACATGATACTAGGGCACCCTTGGCTTCATGCTATGAAAGTAGTACCCTGTACATATCATTAATGTCTAAAGTTTTCCTATGACAACATTGAGGTTACCATCCCTAGCAATCCAGATCCTTTCCAATTTTGTGCCAATCTAAGAGATGCTACTACATACCAAGTCCCAACAAACAATGAAGCACAACCCATAGATTCCTCTAAGTATGTGGATACTGATGTACTCCTTAGTAAGGCTAAGGAAAAGATGAAAATTGAAGACAATGGGTGTGGAGAATACTTTATGTCTGAAGTATCCCACAGTAGGGAGTCACTAGTTTCTCCCCAATCTTATGGTACATCAAAACTATTACAAGACCAACACCTTGAGACTAGTACACAAAATGCCACTTCTATCAATGAGAATACATCCATATGTATTAAGAAAGAAAAAGTAGATCAAGAAACCACTTTGATATCTCCTAACAAGTATGGAATTTGGTTTACTATCATGTAGAAACAAGGCTATGATGGTTATAGCAGTCTTGGATATCAGAACTAAGGAATAATTGAACCTATCACTACAAAAGGACAACCTCCTAGTTTGGGGCTTGGATTTAAACCATTATGAATAGGTCCTCCTAGTACTACATCAACTACATGTAAGACTATGGATCTTTTGAATAATGAAAAGGCATCTGAGGATATCCCACCTAAAACCAACAATCCTCTAGCTTCTGAGCATAACCCCAATGACCTAACTGAATCAGATACCCATATATCTACCTTCAACCAAATCCCATTTTGGATTGCGACCAACGTTGACCACTAATTTTTGATCATTTCAACAATGATGACAATCTCACAAAAAACTTTGAAATCTATGAAGGCATTATGCTTGACAATCATAAAGAAGAAATTTCTTCTAAAGAGAACACATTGACATATTTTGGGGAGCCAAATCCATCTTCCAATTACAAAGCTAAAAGTAAAGAATTTTTTTGACAAAAGTAGGTCTCTTGGTGAAAACTGAAAGGTGCCATTAGACCATAAAAAATCAAAAGCTAAGAAGCTCCTAAGGATACAAGATGAAAAATATGATGCCATGAGTATTAGTGTTCTAGTATTCAACATGCCACAAAGTATTTTGAAGCTCTCTCAATTAGAATTCATGTGGAAGATCATTGGTCTCAACCCTTCCAATCCTCCCTTATATCCAATTGTTTATCCCCAAATCCAGCTACCTAATTTGCCCAACACCCAAGCTCAAATATTTAGCCAACAAGCCTTTGCATATGTCATCATCAGTGACATCCCACATGACATATTTTTTGACCCATTTATCCTTAGATGCCTTGATTCACAAGGGGAAGACATTGTCTTACATATGACACACGATAGTATATCTCGAGGCCTTTCCAATGGTTTGATTTTAGCTAAAGACTAGGAAAAAATCTTGCATGGTTATGGTCAGTCATGGACCTTGAGATTATCAGCTACCAGTAGCAACAATAGATTTCTTATGAATAGTTCTCAGCAACATTCTTGATTCCATCTAAAATTCCTAAAAAAATATCAATTTTTTTTTGAAAAAATGGATGGTTTGATGAAAACCTAGCAAATAGGCATCTTGGCATGAAAATTTGAGTCAAGAAAAAAATTCTATCTAAAAGTGAAAACCTAGCAAACAAGCGCTTTGGGCAAGTACCATGGTGAAATCGTGGCCAACAGGCACCATGTGTAATCAGTTATTGCTCATCCATCTATCAGGATTCCATCTATTTTTTCCCTCTTTGTCATTCCCTGATCATACCTATCATCTTGCAAGACATCCTTGGCTCCTTGACCATGCCTTACGAATTGGTTGATATCCATTATTATCTTACTTAAAGCATCACTAGTCTACACACACCTTGTCATTGGCCTTTGTACATAGTTTTCATCTTGGCTAGGGGCATATTACCTACATGGTGCATGAGTTTGAACTTGAACTAGGGGAAAATCCCTAAGAACTTTTTATCCATTGGACCTATTGCATAACAGATTGGAGCTAACACTTGTATATGCTTTTATGATCCTAAAAAAATCCTAAATATTCAAATACGATCTTGAAAAAATCCTAAAAATTCAAATATGATCCTGAAAAAAATACTAAAAATCATAAAATGTCCTAAAAAATCACTAAAAAAAACATAAAACATCTTGAAGTAAAACCTAAAAATAATAAACTGTCCTAAAAAAATTAGTCATACAAAAACATCAAATATCCCCAAAAAACCCTAAAAATCACAAAACCCATCAAAAATCTGCAATAAACCTTGTCAATATTCACTGTACATAACCATCCCTTTTGCATACACACTTGCATTTTGCAGACTAAAACTCAAAGCACTAAACTTTCAAGACAATCACATTATCTAAACACTTGGTACTATCATGGCACACTTGGGCTTACCAAGTGCACACTAGATGCACTTGGATGAGTTTTGGGCACACTTAGGGACCTAGGATGCCCAGAACTGCTCTCAGAGCCCCTATGTTGCACTCTGAAGGCCATAACTTTTGTGTTTCAACTCTAATTTACAAACCATCTATTGTATTGGACTCATGCCTTTTTAATGAACAAAATGAGCTATCATTTTCATTATTGGGTCACTGTATTCAGTGGTATTTCTTACAACTATTCTTCGGCTCTTGCTTGACCCCTGTCATGTTGATTTTGGCCCCTCGAGCCTTCTAGAGCACATTTTGCACTTTCTTGAGTTCACTTGGGCTTCCCTAGTGCATCATGGGTACACTTGGTACTTTCATGGCACACTTGGGCTTACCAAGTGTGCACTGGATGCACTTGGATGAGTTTTGGGTGCACTTGGGGCAGTAGGATGCCCAAAACTGCTCCTAGAGCCCCTAGGTTGTACTCTAGAGCCCATAACTTTTGTGTTTTAACTTGGATTTGAAATTTTTCAATTGTGTTGGATTTTTATCTTTTTTGGGGACAAAATGAACTATCATTTTCATAATTTTGTGTCTTTCTTAAGTGGTAACCCATTCAATTACTCTCGGGCTCCTGATTGACCCAGTTCTGCACTTTAGACATTATAACTTTCACATTTTAGCTCTGATTTGTGATCTGTCAATTGATATGGTTTTTTCTTCTCATTTTCAAAAAATTGACTTATCATATGCTTATCTTAATCAATTTATTGAGGGTGCATCCATATATATCATCCCTACTAGGGCATGTTCTACCTTTCTCACTAGTTATTCTTTGACACAATGGTCTAAATCACATTGTATCAAAGACGGGAAAAATGTAGATGCTCAAAAATGGTTTAAATATATGGTTTCATCACTTCTTCCATTCTATTTTGTCCCATTTTCTCATTCTACTAACTTTGATCTTTTGGCTGATCGATCATATTTTGTCATTTGTATCCTTTTTCACATCAATTTCATATCATTTCAAAACCGTTTCATATCAACTCAAAACCATTTAAAATCAACTCAAAGTCACTCAGAATCAATCATAATCATCACAAAACATATAAAATATCAAAAATCAATCATCATCTATCCAATCCTAGGCATTGTTGTGGCTTTTAGCACCTTGAAAACCTATCAACCTATCAATCTTATCAATCTTACCTTAGTACTATCATGACTCTCAATGCTAGGTAAAACTATCGTTCATGTCATCCAATATTTGACATTGTTGAGGCTTTCAATGTTAGATCATGGCATTATCAACCATTTTAATAATATTGATAGTTTCTATCGATGTTATTATGATCAATCCTTTTTAATCAATTTTGATCCTATAGCATTTACAATGTCGGTTAAATGTTACATATCAATCAATTCATGTCATGTGTCCTTATTATGTTATCAATTTCAATCAATAAATGTAACCATGACTTTGGTCTACTTGTCATCATCTTATTCAATCTATATTATCATCACATTTTCATCAAAGGGTATTGTCGCATTTATTTAATCAATTTTGGCCAATCATCTACTAATTTTCTCTATAGGATTAAATAATGCATAATTTAATCCTATTCTTGTTTCTAATTATTATTCCTAATTATCATCCTCAATTAATTAATTATATTAATTAATTGATTCATCATCTACAAACCATCAAAGTTCACATTTTCCATCATTAATTCTATTTTTTACTAACTCTTATTTTGTGGAATAAAAGGATTTTTAATTCAAATATTCCATAGAATATTGACATCATCATGACACTTGGATATGACACCTTGTGGATTCTCCTTTGACACTTGGATAAAATATTTCATAATCAAATATTCTTATTCTCTTACATACGTGCATATTTGGCTTATTTGTCATAGATTCTTGGCTTTAAGTGGAATTGAGGTGTCTTATGACCCATCATAGATTCTCTTCCACATTTAGCCAAGTTTGACTTTCATGTGTCATAGAATTGTAGATTTGGCATCTTTTGTCATATACATCATGGATTCTCAAAGGAATCTCTTGCCACATCACATATTTAAGGGTGACAAATCCAATGCTCTCATCCTCCATGCCTATTATAAAATGAGCATTCTTCCTCTCATTTTTGGTCCTTAGCTTCTTTGTATTTTCAATCCATTTCTCTCACACAAAAATCACAACTTCTAGTATTCTCATAGTGCCATCATTATCATAGGCTTTTGCTTCAACTTTGTATGCACTATAGGCAATTTTGGAGCTACATCATTTGGAGAAGAAAGAAGGGCATGGGAGCTACAAATGAAAGATGGAGTTTTAAATTTGTGTGCTTTCTTTATTAGTTTGGATTTCATGGTAGACTAGTGGTTGCTAATATATGTTGATTGAGTTTGTGATTTTCTCATAGTATGTTATGCATTTAACCCATTTTCTGGTCCTGCATAAAGAAATATATAAGTTGAAGAATAGATATGAAAACTCCAAAGTATACATTGGTTAATTGAAAGAAAATATTGATCATTTGAAATCCAAGCCTCAATCTACTAAATCTAGAAATAGTGATGATGATTATTCAAAGTTTAAGATAGAGTACAAGATCTTGAAGCATGAGTTGAAGATTACAAATTTGAAGTTGACTTTGAGAAATGATCCTAGCAAAGTTGAATATGATTTGAAGACTAAAAATGAAGATCTGAGAGCAAGTCTGGCAAAGAAAACATATGAGTTTGAAAGAGAGAAGATCATGAAGAAATCCACAAGTATAATACTATTATGAAAGGTGAATTGATATAGTGCAAACAACAGCTTGAGAAGCTTTATTCTAGCAAAGAAAAGCTTGATGATTCAATGTTTATATAGAGACTGTAAGAATTTGACTTAGGGCAGAATTCATCCAAGACTAAGAAGCACAATAGCTAGCACAAAATACCAATAGAGTATGTTAAGAATAACAATATGATATTCATTTAAATTGTATAGTATACTCAAGGTGCCTGTATATAAAGGCCTCTATGATGCATCTAAAATGCCTAGCAGTTAGCAACATGATAAGTCTTACAACTAAGCACATTTCCACCAAGTGTGGATTATCCTTCATTAAGCATAGGAGTTAGTGTGATGATGAGAGGATAAGCCTAAAAATGTGTAGCACATACAATTATGTTGTAGAAACCATGTGCTAAATTATAGTTGCTTACTCCAATGCTGTCAACATGATAACTCAAATGAGTGCACAAAATCCTAAGTTTCTAAACTAAGAAATAATAAAATAATGCATTTATCCTAAGTAAATTTAAGTAAAGTGTAAATAATAATTATTTACACTAACACCTTCCTTTAAGTACAACTCAGGGGAATCTACTTAAGCTCACAAAAGCTATGAAGAAATGCATAATGGGTCTCGGCTACAAGGCCATGTTAGATACCCAAGTATAATGCAATGTTGAAATGCATGAAATCTCTCTACAAATAGAGAAAGAGGGAAAACCTCATGGGAAAAAACCCTCCCCCAAAAAGAGAGATATGTACAATATAGTAGAGAAGGATCATGTGACCCCCCTGGTGAAAAATCCCTCACCCCCAAGAGATCTTGCAAATTAATATACTTGACCTCTATGAAGGGCTTGGTGAAGATGTCAGCTACTTACTACTAAGTAGGACAATACTGTAGTGCGATGATCTACTCATCGATCAAATCTTTGATGTAGTGCATATGAACCTCAATATGTTTGGTCCACTAATGTTAAACTAGATCTTTTGAGATTTCAATAGCACTTTGGTTATCATAATGGATGATGGTGGGTTTGGGTAGATCAAATCCAAACTCCTTCAGAATCTATTGTAGCCAAATAACCTCTGTCATTGCATTCACACCTCCTTGATACTCAACCTTAGTTGATGTGAGAGAAATGGTGCTTTTCTTTTTACTCTACCAATGAATAGGGCTAGAACCAAGATGAAATAGATATCCTAAAGTGGACTTGCAAGAATCAATGTTGCTTGCATTGTCAGAGTCTATGTATCCCACTAACTAAAGATTTATACCAGCTACATAATGTATCCCATGTGAATGTGTACACTATATATAGTGCAAAATTCACTTGGTTTCCTTCCAATGAAGTTCATGTGGCTCTTTCATGAATTGAGAAACCATGACAACTACAAATGAGATGTTAGGGCATGTATGTGTCAAGTAGATAAGACTTTCAACCAGCTATCTATATAAGGTCACATCAACAAGTGGAGTGAAACACTTAGTTGCTAACTTAACACCTAAAAGGAATGAGGTAGGTGTAGCCTTGCAGTCACTCATGTGAAATTGAGCTAGAAGATCAAGAGCATACTTTGGCTATGATAGTGTTATCCCTGACAAAAATTGATGTATCTTGATGCCAAGGAAATAGTGTAGTAGACCCAAGTCTATCATCAAAAACCTATTCTTCAAAGTAGCCTTTACACTATCAATAATGGATGTTGTGCTTGCTTTAATGATTAGGTCATAAACATAAAGTACAAGAAGAAAATGTGAATCATCACTCTGAAGAATGTAAACATTCAAATTAGAATGACATCTTGTGAACCCTACTAAGAGAAGAAATGAATCTATCTTGGCATACCAAGCTCTGGGAGCTTGTTTAAGTTCATAGATAGACTTCTTTCATTTGAAAACCATGGTAGAATCCTAGATGAATCCTTGTGGCTGCTCCATATATATCTCTTCATAAGGCTCCCCATTTAAAAATCCGCTCTTCACATCCATCTGATGAACAACCCATTTTTGAGTTGTTGCTATAGCAAGTGTCAAACAAATGGAATTCATCTTTGCCCTTGGTGCAAAGTTCTTAGTGTAATCAATGCTTGGTACTTGAGAGAAACCTTTTGCAACAAGGTGAGCCTTATGTTTATCAACACTTTCATCCACTATGAATTTGGTCTAATAGATCCACTTGCATTGAACCAATTTTCTTCACTTAGGAAGAGAGAGTAAGTCCCATGTTTCATTTCTCATAATAGAGTTATACTCTTCCTCCATTGTTCTATCCCATTCCAGAATACCTAATGCTTCTTTAAATGACTGTGGATTTGAAGAAACTATAATGTAAGCATGTGGGAGTGAATTGTGTTGTGATCTTGTCCTTCTTGTATCATTACAATTTCCTACCAATGGTCCTACGCCATCCAATGTCAGCTTGGCCCATCTAGGTTTTGTGGAAGAAGATGCAATAGGTGTATCCTCAACTTCAACTTTTTGATGCCTTTGTTTTGGTTGAGGACTAACATCTTCCAAGTCACTATTGTCACTATCACTCTCTTTAATGATGAAGGTAGGAGGAGTTGAAGATGAAAATATTGGACTTCTTTCTTCAAAATGGACACTCCTCTCATAGATTATATCACATGTCTCTAGATCCATCAACTTGTGGGCTTTATGTGAGTCCACATAGCCAAAAAAAAATGCAAGGTTTTCTTTGAGCCTCTAATGCCTTGTGTTTCTGTGGAGGTATTGTTTCCCATGTAGGACAACCAAAGATGCTAAAGTTCTTAACTATAGGTTTCTTTCTGATCCATGCTTCAAAAGGAGTTACACTATCCAAAGCTTTGTGAGGACATCTATTCTAAATATAGTTAGCACAATTAATTACTTCCACCTAAAAGATTTGATCAAGAGACTTGTTTTGTAGCATACAAATGGTCATCTCTTTGAGAGTTCTATTTTTCCTTTCAGCAACACCATTTTTTTGTGTTGTATATGGTAGTGAATGTTGAAGATCAATACCCTCTTGAGTGCAAAAGTCTATTAGTCTCGTGTTCACATACTAGCCCCCATTATCTATTCAAAGAATTTTGATGACTTTCCCTGACTATTTTTCCACTTGAGCCTTGAAGTTGAGAAAATTTTCATATGCTTCACTCTTGTGAGCCATGAAGGAAACCTAATTAAAGTGAGAGTAGTCATATATGAAGGTAAGTGTGTAGCATGACGTGCCAAATGATGGCACTAGAAATGGGCCCACCACATCACTATGAACCAATTCAAGAACACCTTGTGCTCTCCAAGACTTCTCCTTTTTCATACAAATTTTTTGGATGTTTTCCAAGTGAGAAACCTAAATAAACACCTTCTAAAAATTGAACTTGAGGTAGACCATTGACCATTTTCTTGCTGCTATGTTGTTGAAGGTATTTGTAGTTGAGATGTCCAAATCTCTCATGCCACCATTTACTTTTTGTATTTGAATGTAGTAACAAAGCTTGTGCATTTGATGTTGGCACAAAGGAGGAGAAAGTATAAAGCCTTGAATCATGATTGGATCCTCCTATTGCAATCATAGAGTCATCCTTAATGCTTTTCACTCCCACTAAGTCAGGAAGAAATTCAAACTTATTTCCATCTCCATAGTGACTCATTTGGTAGATAGAGAGAAGGTTAGATGTAAAATTGGGAACATATAGAACATCCTTGAATGCCCCATTGTTCATTTCAACTTCACCTTTACCTTCAACTTCCACCTTTGTAACATCACCTACAAAGATGTGTGGTATGAAAAATCTCACTTTGACACTCCCATATGATATATGGCACCTGAATCACTAATCCAATCTCCCAGACTAATAGTGTTTGTGAGTAAAGCATTCCCTTTGCCCTTAGAATCTAAGGATGAATTTCATTTGTCCTTATAAGAATTAGGCACTAGAATATTGTGTTTCTTCATGATGTGCTTCAACTCATCAATCTCCTTATGATAGCACTCATGTTCATTATGACCCATATTTTTACAATAAGCACACTTTTTCTTCTCCTGATTAGAGTTCCCCTTCTTGTTTGTATTTGAGGAAGACTTGCCTTGTTGATTTGATGTTGGTGTTGTCTTTTCTATTTCCTCTTGTTTGTTGTTCTTTCACTTCTTATTCTTTCCCTTTCCTTTATTTGAAGTTTGACCAGCTGAATTTTGAGAACCCTCATTATTAGCGACCATTGCCTTAGACTTAGGTGACTTGAGAATTCCCATTGATTTCAAATTCCTTTCTTCATCATCCAATAGTTGAGCATAACCATCAAAAGTGAATTTTTGATAGGCACCCCCTAATGTAGTCTTTTTGGTATTGTAAGAAGAAAAAAATGTGGAGTACTTAGATGGCAACTTACTATGAATGAGATAGATTAATCTGTCATCTTTAATAGGACTACCACAATCATCAAGATTTGTTCTTAATTAATAAACCTTAATGATGAAATCCTATATAGAATTAAAGGTTTTAGGATCTAGGGAGACAAGTTGATCTTCAATTTAATAAACATCCTCCTCACTCACTTTACCATATAGGTTTTTGAGGGCAGCCCATGCTTCCTTGGATGTCTTATACTTCTTGGTCTAATAGAAGATTTTTTCTTCAACTCCCAACATAATATCACCTAGGGCTTTCCTATCTATTGTTTCCCAAGCATTAATTTCACTTTTAGATACTTGATCACCATGTAGCATAGTTATGTGGTGTTAATTTTGGAAATTGAAGATTTCCCATGATGCAAGAAATGAAAGATAACAATAGAAAAAGAGGAATACAACACCAAGAGACACCCCCCTGCTTACTCAATCAAGAAACCCCCCTAAATGAAAGATTTTGGCACTTTATACTTAGTGTGATTACAATATCCACTTGCTACTTTTGGGCCTTAATGGTCTTCTAATTTTCTATTTACAACCTCCTTTTGGAGTTCAAAACTAGAATTTTATAATGTATCTTAGATATACAACAATTATGAAGTTATATCAAAGCATTACAATGCATAAAAGGACCATGATTCTAAAAGTGATATTTTTGTCCACACAATCCTATAATCTAATTGCAAATCTAGAAAGTAGATAAAAAATAATGCACTTTAAAAAAAAATGGAACCTAATTTCGAGTACAGATGAGCCTGTACAAAGCAATTGAAGTTGAAAAATGCAGGATTAGATAGTTATAGTCACCAAAACTAGAAAATAACTACACCACTAAAAAGTTTAGGAAATTAGACAAAAAAAAAAGCACATAATTTGGAGCCTAGAAGATTGAGATATGGCCTCCCAAAGTCAGACTGTCAAATAAAAAAAGAATCTTGAGAGTGGTCTGATCAACAAAATATGAGGTTAAATTTGACAGTCAAACTGCCATTGTACTAGTTCCAATTTGCCTAGAAATGATGTTCATATAGCCATCAATTTTAAACTAGCAAAAATGATGATGTTGGTAGAAATGGGGCCCTTGGATGATGTCACTACTGACATGTCATGTACATATTGTACAAAAAAAATGGACATGTATAGTCGATTCAACATATGATGCAGATGACTCATATCATTGACCATAAGGGTTTGACCTCAGTGATGTGTCTGCCTATCGTGATGCCACATGGCTTCCATGTGGATGTGTGTCAAGGCATAGTATAAACTATGTGGAAGCATAGCAATGCCGAGATGGAGCCATGTCAGATGCTACAGGGGATGTGTGTCATCGAGAGTTAGGGAGTTTGGTAGTCGGGTTTTAAAAATAGTACCCAAAGATGGAAAAACTTTACCATTGATATTGGGCAGTGAGCAGGTTGTCATTGGTGAATTCTTGGATGTTAGTGGTGGAGTTTTAAAATATTGTCAGTGGGATGATGTATGCATGAATATGTGGCCTCTGCTAACATTCACACACTTCAACACAGTCATTGTATGTGGATTCATCCCGGAATGAACATTGGATTGTTCATCCAAAAATCAGCCGGCAAAGCGACCTGTTGCCTTCTATCTAAAGGGAATTTCTTGTCAGATATCCTGAGATTTGAGGTGTTTAAGAAACTAGACCCTATAAGAATGAAGGATTTAAAAAGAAGATGCGACTAATCTATATGAGAATGCAGATTAATCTAGAATGGAGTATGCACATTTAATCTAAAAACATGTAAAAGAAAGCTATGCTAAAATGTATGCTTATTAAATCTATATGAGAATTAAACTAACAATGAAAATCTTATGAAAATAAGGAGCCCAAATGAATGCAAAATCCAACAGCAATTTGATGCAAATTCTCATTCAACCTTTTCTAAAATGAAGAGATGAGGGTCTCCTAAATAGACTTTCTTGGAATCCATCAACGGTCGAGATCGATTTCAATCAATGGTTAGGATTAAAGGTGGAGTTCAGTCATAAAGGAAGATTCCCAAATTAAAGGGAGTTAACTGATTTAATTTGAGTAGAATAAGGAGTTAACTGATTTAATTTGAGTAGAAAAAGGAGTTAACTGATTTAATTCCTTTTTGATCTAGTGAACTCGAAATTTCCCTTTTTGAACTGAAGAGAGATTTTGGCGAGATATTTAATTTAATAAAATGAGATATACTCTCAAAATTACCTTTTCTATTTAATTAAATAATGATTTAATTAATTAGAGACACTTTTCTTATTTAATTAAATAACTTCATTTAATTAATTAGGAATGACTTCCCATTTAATTAAATAACTTTGTTTAATTAATTAGAAGTAAGTACTCCATTTAATTAAATAATTTTGTTTAATTAATTAAAATAGGTATATTTATTAAATTAAATAAATTTAATTCCATAGTACATTAGCCTTAGAACATAATTTAATTTAATTAAAGTGTAAATACTTAATAATTAAATTAAATATTAATCAATAGGTTTAATGTGACTAATATGAGTAAATACTATAGGAATTAAATAATAAGCATGATGAATGTAGATTTAGGTTTTCTGCATTTGACAATAAAGTCAAGTAGCGAGTAGCAGAATGAGAATTGCCTATTAGAATAGGTCTTAGGATTGATCAGAAATAGACCAGAATTGGTATCATGGCAATGAGCCAATTTTGGGGTATTACATTTTTCCCCTCTTTGAGTGAATGTGCGGGCATCACGTTCAATTCAAAGAAAATCAGAAAGCATGACGCGAAGATGATATTGGTTTTGAAGTTGATGACATGGAGACCAATTGATAAGCTTTTAAGGACTATTTCTAGAACAGAGCTTAATCCCAAGGAATCCAAGTAGAGCACCTAGATACCTAAGATTGGTAGCATTTAAAAAACTATCTCCAGAATAGAGCATAATCTTTAAGGATCCAAATAGAACGTCTAGATACCTGAAATTGATAAGCATTTAAAAGGTTTCTTCAGAACAAAGTTTAACCTTTAAGGATCCAAATAGAACACCTAGATACCTAAGATTGAAAGCATTTAGAAGACTATCTCTAGAACGAAGCTTAACCTTCAAGGATCCAGATAGAACACCTAGATACCTAAGATTGATAAAACAAAGATAACAAGGTCCAATCATGAGTCATAGAATCATCCCCAGAATGAGGCTTGATCCTCAGGAGTTGGGGTTTAGATTGTCCCAATACCTATCCATCAAACTTTGAGAAGAGCTGTTATAAGGTTGATCAATTGATGAAAAGAAAAGATAGGTAGCAAAGATGCTAGATAGAAGGGAACAAGATGCCCTGAGTGATGAGATGCCCCAAGTGATAAGGACATAAGATGGGAACTAGATGTCCCAAGTGATGAAGATTCTGATTGATTTGAAATGTAAGTTCAATGATGTAATCATCCTGCCCCCTCAGGAGCGAAATCGAAAGATGACACAACAGAAATATGATGTGAAGTAGTATATCATGAGATATAGAAGAAATCTAAGATTCAACAGAATGTAGAAGAGATCAGAATGATCTAAAGAATAAAGAAGAGATCAGAATGATTAGAAAAAATTTGGAGAGATTAGAGTGATCAGAAGAAATTTGGAGAGATTAGAGTGATCTGAAGAAATGTAAAAGTTGATCCAAAGTGATTTTGAGATCCAAAAGTCCAAGTTTGAGTTGAAAAGATTCCAAGAATTGCAAAGTATTAGAAAGATTTGGATTGCACAAAAAAATTTTAAAATGCATTTTGAGCCACTTAAGTGTGTCAAATTTTGAATTCAATCTCAAAAAATGGGTTCAGAGCAACCAAAGTCGCCAAGAGGGTGATTAATCAATTATTTGTGCAAGTCGTGAAAGAACATGATACTTTGAAGAGATCAGCAATCCCTCATCAGAGAAGGTGAATGTAGATTTGCAATTGAATCGCATGCTTATGCAAGTGAAGTATGCAATGCAAGACTATGTTAAATGCAACCCTAGGTTTGGTTATGAATCCTCAATATTTAATCATCACTGGATATAGAACAAAGCTCATAGGTCATACAATTCCCACTAACATTGCAATCATGGAAATATGAATATAACATACATTATTGGTTTGTCGGGATTAAATGTAAGCATTCAAGGCACAAGAAGCTAGAATGACTAGAACATTTGTCCCTTTTAATGTAGCAAGTTAACATAAGCATCAAAGCATAGACGCTAGGATGACATGAATGTTGCTTGCATAACAGACACACCAAACACACAGGAGATCCATCTTATGCTAAGTACTTAGTATTTATACTATTTGCAATGACCCTTGCATTCGTAACCTGAGATAGAAGTGTGCTAGATATACTTGTAGTGACCCGTACGTTCACTTAATAGGACGAGTATTAATATGTACTATAGCATGAAGAGTTCACTCCAACAAACAAGGAGAAGAACCAATTTATTGATGTATCTATATAAAAGGAGTCAAGATACACATGACCAACCAATATGAGATGGAGGCTCTTATAGTGGACACCCCTTTTATAGGAATGTATAAACTTGTTGGAACTAAACCACAGACAAAAAGCCAAGAAAAGATCATGCCCCCAATCATTACTTCTCTAGTCGAAGATGACATCATTGAGTTGCTCGAGGAGATATGATAAAGAAAAAACAAAGCAAACAAAGAAAAAGCTCAACATATCCAAACAAGTATATCATTTTTGAGTTCATTTTTTGGGATTGATGTCAAGTGTAAATGTCTAGAATACATTTGAAAGAAATCTCTTCAGTAGGGTGACAACAGTAGGCAGACACAGTCAGAATGACTGGTGACTAAGGTCAAAGAGGAAACTTCATGATGAAGAATCTAAAGAGGACTAAGCGACAGTAGAAAAACATAGCTAGGATGACTGGTGACCAATGCAAGAGAGATTTTCCAAAAGGAATCTAGAGACATGACCTTAGCAACAGTAGGCAGACACAGCTAAAACAACTGGTGACTGTTGCAAAAGAGATCTTATGAGAAGGATCTCAAAATGAGTGACACTAATGACAATAGGCAGACACAGTGAGGACCACTGGTGACTATCGTGAAGGAGATTCTATGAGGAGTGACACTGATGACCGTAGGCAAACCCAGTGAGGACCATTGGTGAGTCTCATGAAAGAGATTCTATGAGGAGAATCTCAAAAAGAGTGACACTAGTGATAGTAGGAAGACGCAGTGAGAACCAGTAGTGACTGTCGCGAAGGAGATTCTATGAGGAGAATCTCAAAAATAGTGACACTAGCGACAATAGGCAGACGCAGTGAGGACCACTGGTGATTGTCACAAAGGAGATTCTATGAGGAGAATCTCAAGATGAGTGAGACTAGAGGGGAATGCCCCCGAGCTATGACAAGACTCAATCCATGGATACATGAGCTGAAAGTAGGAAAAGCAAGAAAATAAAAGCATGAAAGTGACTGTACAGAATAGCCAGAAGATGCGCTGCAAGATGGAGCATTGGGAACATGAGGTGCTTGTTTACTAGGTTTTCACCTTCTTGGAAGGATTCTCTTTTTTTGCTACCATGATGCCTGTTTCTAGGTTTTCACCAATGGCACTTTTCTTGTTTTTCAATTTTCTTTGTATTTTTGATTTTTTGATTTTTTGAGATTTCTCACTTTTTTTAGTGTTACGAAGGCGCCTATTGCTAGGTTTTCACCAGGGTAACAATTTTTTTCAGGACTTTTTCTGATTTTTAGATTTTTTTTAGAGATTACTAGCTCTCAAGAAGGATTACCTTGATTTTGATTAGCAAGGTGTAGGACAATATGTAGTAGCAAGCTAGTTGATAAGTAGAGATGGAAAGACAAGGAGTATGACGCGGTGAATGTTACCCTCAAGGAAAGTCTTCACAAGATTACACAAGCTAAGGAAAAGGAGATTAAAATATGAGCTCATGGTGTAGTGAAGGGTGTCACATAAGTAATCCAAGAAAATGACCATGTCAAGAGATTGCTAAGAATTGAGTTTTCTTCTTTCTTTCGTTGATCAAGACCAAACGGTTAACTGAATAGGATAGAAAAGTTTGTTATGGAGGTTATGAGTGAGTGACTTCAAGAATGAGGAGATCTTAAGGATAAGCAAGATCATGATAGGATGCCATGGATGGAAGAATTACGCATGACGCCTGTTTACTAGGTTTTCATCATGGTACTTGTCCAAGGTGCCACAAGAAGTGGTTTTCACCATAGGACAGATTTATTTTTCTTTACTTTTGCTACCAAGGCGCCTGTTTCCAGGTTTTCACCAAGGTAATTTTTTAAATTTTTAAATTTTTTTATTTTTTTTGGGATTTTTAGAATTTTTGGAAAGAATTCAAGCTTTTCTCAAGTTATATAGCATGCCTATAAGAAAGATAAGTTATGATAAGCCAAGGCCATAACAAGGTACACTCAAAGATGCCAATAAGGTAATGGAAGGGAAATGATAGGAAAATGAGAGGTAGATGGAGGATAAGGTTGTTGGTTTTGGAAGACTGAAATAAGCAAGGATGGCAAGCAAACATAAGATTTGGAGGATCTCATGAGGGTGGATGAGATATTAGGAAAGATCAACATTGACACACACCTTGAAGGGTAGTGGAATGATGGAGGAAATATGGATGAAATAGATTGAGGCTTAGATATATAAGGTAGCAAAGCCATTTTGGAGAGGGGTGGAGTAGAAGGTTTTGAAACCTTTTTAGGAAGATGTTGGGAAGGAGATGGAGTGGAAACCTTTGGAAGCTTTAATGTCAACTTTGATTTGTTTTCAATATTTAAGTCCTTCAAAAGAGACTTGGGGATCCATATAGCTTTTTATTTTTCATTAAATGCTTTGGAATGCATTTCTTCAATAAAAGATTTAAGAACCCATACTTTCTTTGGTTGAGATCTTTGAATAGTGGACCTTTGTGGTCTCTTTTTTGTTTTTTTCTTCTTGACATTCACATGTTGATTAGAGGAGAGATAGTGAACTTTTGAGGATGGATTCATGCACTTGTGTTTGAGTTGATCATCCAAATTTCTTCCAAAGGACTTGGGACTTGTGGATGAATGAGGCCAATATGACTGGTTTAAATGGAAAGGTGAATGTGAAGAGTTCAAGTATGTGCATCTTTGTTGATCTTGGGGTAGGGTAAGAGGAATGTATAATGAGTTAAGAGTGGAAGTAGGAGATAGAGGAACATAAGATCCCAATATGGATGGAAGACTTGAAGGTTTTAGCTTAGATGGGTAGGGACCAAGGATAGATTTAGAAGATGTGAATCGACCACGAGTATGGATATCAGCATCTTTAGAGTGAGCAATATGATCAAAGTCATCAATAGATTTACGAGTAACTATTATAGGAGCAATACCTTTGATAGGAGTATTTAAAGCTTGAGCATAGTTTGGAAGCGAATGTAGTGAGGTAGAATAAGAGAGTGAGGGAACACTTTTCTCTTCAAAAGGAATTTTGGATAACATAGGAAAAGTATCCTTCTCTTGGTCTTTTGTAATCTCCTTGAGGATGGTGGAAGGAATATCTTGATCTTGCTTAGTAGAGGTGCATGACATGGGAGATGGAGGACTATGTGGCTCTTGAGATGGAGGCACGAGATCTTGGAAGACTTGAAAGGGGATGAAAGAATCTTGGTCTTGATCAACACTTGTTGCTTCATCATTTAAGTGGTCCTCTTGATATGAAACCAAATCCAAGGATAAGCGAGTATCTAAATTTGTATTCGAATATATTTTTGGAGGCTGCATAAAGGCTCTTGAAGAGACAATGGAGGGATAGTTGGAGTGGGGATAATAGGAGGAGCAACACATGGATGTTTTGGATCTTTACTTTGTGTGGTATGGGAGAGGTTTGCAGCTAAGTCAAGATAAGCTTGAGTTTCCTTTAAAGGTAGTCATTGAGGGTACACATAGTCAACTGGGGGAGTAGTGAGTTCTTTGTTTGGTGAGTATCTGTTGGAAAGATTGGACACTTTAGAAGGTGAATGTATGTTGGAAGAAATAGTAGTTGTGTTTGAACCATTACTAGACATGGTTTCATAAGGTTGATCCTTCTTTAGAGTAGAATCTTTAGTAGTTGAGAGCTTAGATTTTTGAATTATACCATTGTCAAAGAGATCTTGGATCTTATTTTTCAGCTCCTTACAATGGGAAGTTTTATGTAAATTATGTCTATGATAGACAAAATAGTTACTCATAAAGGAAACTCCCGCCAAAGTGAGCTTAGGTAAATTAATGAGTTTTTCTTCAAGAATTTCTTCCAAAGTTGATTCATAAGATCTTCCCAAAGGGGTGAAATCATGCTTTGGTTTAGGTTCCCAAGGTTTTTTTTCAAAGATATTCCTAGATTTCTTGGGTGTATGTGAGGTGTTCTCAGATATCTTAGATTTAAGATCACAAGAATGTGATTTTTGGTTGTCATAGAAGAAAGGGAAAATTTCTCTCAAGGAGAATTTGTTTGGTGACATGTTTTCCTCTTCTTTTAGTCTATGAAGTTGAGCACTCATTGATTGGGTTTGTTGCTTCATGTTTGCAATAAGTAGCTTTTCTTCCTCACTAGGAATATTGGATTTAGCACATTGGTTATTATCCATTTTGATGTACTATGTTTCAAGTAGTGACAACCAAGTTTTAGAACATAGGTCAAGTTGCCATAGTCATAGACAAGGACAAGAAGCTAGAACCTGGACAAGGACTACACTAAGACTGAGTCTCAAAATGGACAAATAGTAAGAATGTTGTTCACTAAGGCACAAATGGTCTGATTTAAAGGCTAGAACAACTAGAAATTATGACCAATGCGACACAAAGTATGACAAGCATTAAGACAAGGACCAAAAATTACTTATGAGATGAGACTAGTCAAGGTGCAAGACACAAGTCTTCAGCTAAGCAAAGTGTCACTATTTTAGGACTGTTTACAGATAGAGAGCTATAAACGAACATAGAAAAAGATGGCATGCAAGCCGCAGATAGCTAAAATAGACCCAAATTGGTAATGCTGATACAAAGTCTCACGCGAAAAACCTTTACGGGTCGGGCGAAGAAGTTTTACAGGTTGTGCGAAGAAGTTTCTGTCTCGCGTGAAGGTTAGTGACAATAGTTTAATTTTGCGCGAAGAATTTCACAGGGCCGCACGAAGACTCATAACAGCAATTTAATTTCGTGCGAGAAGAAAATGCTTTCGTGCGAGGAGCATATAATTTTGCGCGAGACCAAAATGATTTTGCACAAGAAGGCAGACCAATTTTACAATAGTAACTAATTTTAACAAGGTTTCTTTTTTCGTTTCAATAACCAGGCAGATAAACAGGCACGTAGAACAGCAAGCAAGTGATTTCAAGCACGTCTGAAAACAATGAGCAAGGGCAAAAGCAACCTTGAGCATGAACAATCAAGTGATTTAGTATGTACTGATTCCTAAGAGAGCTATTTGTGTATGTTTTCAAAAAGTTTTGCAATCATGCATACATCCCTAGAAAATAAAAGTTGGCCTCTCTAAGGTTTTTAGTAATGTTTTGACTCTGTAACTTTTATGACTCATAGGGGTGACCTCCAATACCAACACACTGAGGTTTTAACACAGTCTGAGAACTTAATCTTCAAGAGCTGCTGGGGAGATCTGAAAACCCACAATGAACCACACCCATGGATATTTCTTCCACAAAGACATTTATGTAGCGATTGTCACTACCACGTCAAAAATGGCTATTACCACTTGAGGTTCTTTCAACACAATTTTCCCTGTAGAGGGATTGTCTGCTACGATTAACCCTCTCTAAAGGTGACTGACTCACAATAGTGTACCACAAGGGGACTTAGCTTCTAGATTCAAGGTTTTGACACCTTTTCACTTTTAGCCCAATATCTCTTAAAGATCTATGATATCAACTCCCAGTGATCTATCAACCTCTCCGGAGAAAGGATGGCTCAATCAACAAGTTGAAGATTCATCTATCTGTGAGATGCTCAAAGTATCCTCCCCATCTACAAGGAATCCATCTTAGAGAGGAGTTTCACTAGGAACCCACTCTCTCAAGATTCACGAATAGTGTTCATGGGGGTCTAATTACTATATGTGTACAAATGTTTATTCCTGAAAGCAAATCTATCCAAAAGTAGTCAAAGAGCACAAGGTGGTACACTTAACATTTTAACTAATGCGAGGTGAGTCTAAAGATGTGGAACATTTAACCCCTCACACAAGCCAAAAAGAGTCCACAACTCAGAAACTAATGAGTTCTAGAAAGCACAAAAGGGTTGCCTTGTAGAGCATTTAACGCTTCTTTCCTGTAGACCCCTCCCCTTTAACGTGGTGCTGATCTTGCAACCACAGGGTGAAACGAGTGGTCGGAGGATTAACGAGTCCAATAACCCAAGATAACTAATTAGATCTATCACTAGTAACTAAGCTTGCTAGATGAAAACTAATGGAGATCACAACCTAGTATCAAATTATGCATGTGTTGTAAAATGAGAACATGGAAGGAAACACACATAAGCTTGACACGAGAGATGTTCGTTTTAGATCCAAATGAAGTGTTATCAGTGAAAAAGAATTACCTGGTAATCCTTGCAATGTGCTTAGTAGATGTTTTACCTATTTTTAGCAACTTTATCATGCTTTTTCAATTGTCCTGCAAATCACTGTTATGCTGCAAAAAAATTAGAAAAATAGAAATAAAGATGCTTAAGAGAAAACCTATTAGTGAAAACTGAATCTTAACTATGGAAAAATAAAATTTAACTTTTTTTGTTCATTTTTATACCCATAAAAAAGATTAGAAAATGCTAAAACCTATGAAAAAATCAAAAGTCAAAATTCATTTTATGCTCTTTTTTTTCCATTATTTATCTGGAAAATTGGAAAAAAATTGTCTTCTGTATTGCTGTTCCAAAAAAAAAGAAAATAGAGAAAAACCAAAAACAGTGAGTAGTTAGCAAAAAAACTAGATAACACAAAAATCAATGCAAAAATAGCCTCTATCAGCAGAGTTTCACACAAAATTTCTGACAGAGCCGCGCGAAGTTATTTCTGTCTCGCGCGAAACTGCTCAGGGCCTGCGCCTAATTATTTTTGGCTCGCGTGAAGAAACAAGTGCCGTGCAAAATTTCGTGCGCTTAGGAACTTTCTCGTGTGACCCAGAGAGAATCTTTGCCCAAAGATTCTAGATCCTTGCATGAAAATAAATAGTCTTGCGCAAAGATTCCTAAATCTGTACGGAACAGTAAGGACATAGAACATGAAAACGATTAGAAAAATGTAGAAAGAGGTCAGAAAAGTTAATTTTCTAAGCCCCACGGTGGGCGCCAGAAATGTATGCATGAATATGTGGCCTCTGCTAACATGCACACACTTCAACACGGTCATTGTATGTGGATTCATCCCAAAATGAACATTAGATTGTTCATCCAAAAATCAGCCAGCAAAGTGACCTGTTGCCTTTTATCTAAAGGGAATTGCTTGTCAGATATCCTCAGATTCGAGGTGTTTAAGCAACTAGACCCTATAAGAACAAAGGATTTAAAAAGAAGATGCGACTAATCTATATGAGAATGCAGATTAATCTAGAATGGAGTATGCACGTTTAATCTAAAAACATGTAAAAGAAAGCTATGCTAAAATGTATGCTTATTAAATATATATGAGAATTAAACTAACAATGAAAATCTTATGAAAATAAGGAGCTCAAATGAATGCACAATCTAGAAGCAATTCGATGCAAATTCTCATTCAACCTCTTCTCAAAATGAAAAGATGAGGGTCTCTTAAATAGACTTTCCTGGAATCCATCAACGGTTGAGATCGATTTCAATCAACGGTCAGGATTAAAGGTTAAGTTCAGTCATAAAGGAAGATTCCAAAATTAAAGGGAGTTAACTGATTTAATTTGAGTAGAATAAGGAGTTAACTGATTTAATTTGAGTAGAAAAAGGAGTTAACTAATTTAATTCCTTTTTGATCAATAGTGAATTGAAAATTTCCCTTTTTGAACTAAAGAGAGATTTTGGTGAGATATTTAATTTAATAAAATAAGATATACTCTCATAATTACCTTTTCTATTTAATTAAATAATGATTTAATTAAATAGAGACACTTTTTTTATTTAATTAAATAACTTCATTTAATTAATTAGGAATGACTTCCCATTTAATTAAATAACTTTGTTTAATTAATTAGAAGTAAGTACTCCATTTAATTAAATAATTTCGTTTAATTAATTAAAATAGGTACATTTATTAAATTAAATAAATTTAATTTCATAGTACATTAGCCTTAGAACATAATTTAATTTAATTAAAGTGTAAATACTTAATAATTAAATTAAATATTAATCAATAGGTTTAATGTGACTAATATGAGTAAATGCTATAGGAATTAAATAATAAGCATGATGAATGTAGATTTAGGTTTTCTGCATTTGACAATTAAGTCAAGTAGCGAGTAGCAGAATGAGAATTGCCTATTAGAATAGGTCTTAGGATTGATCAGAAATAGACCAAAATTGGTATCATGGCAATGAGCCAATTTTGGGGTATTACAGATAATAATCCCACATTGATGTAGATGGCCTAAACAAGGTTGTTTAAAACCCTCAATGCCACAAAACTTCCAATAAATAGAACCTACTAGATATTTGAAAGGGACCACTGTGATGTGTTGACTAGACTGCCAGGTGGAGAGGGTTATATGCCAGAATGTTGCCAAAAATTGTATGGAAATTGCTAGATACCAGATTTGATGCAGATGTCAGAAATGTTGTTGAAAATGTTGCTACAATAAAAGAGGAATATGTTGCTATCACAACATATAATATTCGTTACAGGGGCCAGGATTTCACCACCCAGCTCCTACAAAAAAAAAATTCTTTGCAGGCCCTACTGGCCAATTTTATTTTTTTTAAATATAGAAATTTGAAAAAACAATTACAGAGAAAAATAAAATTTAGATCTGAAACATAAATCAATAGATCTAATAAATGACCATATTGGATTTTCAAATTGGGCCTTTGGGTGTTAGTTTGTAAAAAAACTTTGCCTCAAAATTGACTTTGGCCTAATATAGGTAAATTTATAGTCAATTTTCACAAAATCAATGCTTCAGATACAATGGTGAGGTCCACTTTGGCTCTAGATACTTCCAATATCTACGGATACTCTAGATCTAGATCTAGGTGTCCTTAGAGAGGTAAAGCAATAACAATTTCCAATGAATATGAAATGACACCTCTATGGCTTTGATACCATGTAAAAATTTGGCTTAGGGTAGAATTCACCCAAGACCAAGAAGCACAATAACTAGCACAAAAGATCAACAGAGTATGATTAGAATAACAATATTCAATTCAATTCAATTGTATAGTACACTAGAGGTGCCTATATATAAAGGCCTCTATGATGCATCTAGAATGCATAGGAGTTAGCAACATGATAAGTCTTATAACCAGACACATGTCCACTAGGTGTGGATTATCCTCCACTAAGCACAGGAGTTAGTGTGATGATTAGAGGATAAGCCTACAAGTGTGTAGCATGTGTAATTATGTTGTAGACACCATGTGCTAAAATAATAGTCTGAACAACTATGTTGTCAACATGATGACTCAATTGTTTATGCAAACTCCAGTGTTGTCAACATGACAACTCAACTGAGTGCGCAAACTACTAATTGTCTAACCTAAGAAATAATAAAATAATGCATTTATCTTAAGTAAACTTAAGTAAAGTGTAAATAATAATTATTTACAGTAACAAAGAACTTCTTATGACAAGATTGGTCTTGGTTATCTAATTAACATGTCTGTAAAGAAACATGAAATTAGATCAGATCCAAAAGAAAAAGACAAATCTGATGATAAGATTGAATCTAGTCAATCTTCTGAGAAACCTAAAGAAGTTGAGCAAAACAAGGAATTTGAAATCTTCACTAAACCAAAGCAAGTGGAGAGTCCCAAGGAAACTAGGTATCAATTTAGAGGTAAGTGCTTTTTATGTAATGGAATATGTCATATGAAAACAGATTGTACGAATAAGTCATTTAATCATGTTAAGGACTTTTATTCTCATAATTGTCATGTTATGGGTTATAATGTAATTGATTGTAGGAAACCTAAGTATGATAATGATAGAAGAAATAATAGAATTTCTAGATATACTAACCCTATAGATAAAAGAAGATCTAATGAGAATAAGATCTTATGAAGATAGAAGACATATTGTGTGTTATAAGTGTAACGACTTAGGACACATTGCTTAGAATTGGTATGCACCTGATGATTAGTAGAATCCTAAAAGTAGAGCACCTATATGTCAGTTATGCAACAACTTTGGACACACAACAACATACTATAGAATGGATAGAAACTTTAGAGACAAAATGACCAATGAAATAAAATTCATAAATAGAAGAAATGATAGAAGGAACCATGAAAAGAACTCTAGAACTAATAATGAAGAACAAAGAAACATTGTGAGTGAACTTTTGGAAAAAATTAATGAAGCATTCATGAAATGAAAAAATATCTCAAAAGAAAAGTTAGATGATAATGATATAGGAAGATCGAAGTCAATTGTTGAGTTTGATTCAATTACATTGAATTAATCTTGTTCACAACATCAAAATTTGAGAGCTTCATTCAAAGACCAAATCAAAGGTAGAAAAGTTGGGAAAAGGTGTATCCAATTAAGTTTAGATGGTACCTAAGCTTGCTTGTGATTTGGAGCTCATCTAAACAAGTTATGGAGGAATTCAAAGTTATTGGTATTATAGTAAGAATTGATTCTATAATAGACGATGAAAAGTAAGTTTTTGCAAAGAATTATGTGATGCGATGTCTTGAGGATGTGTTTCATGATGGAAGGAGGCTATAGTAAACCTCAAGTGACATTTGAAGATTTGATAGATGATTTTGAGTAGTTATATGATTATAGAATGTAATTGACAATGTTTTTATATTTTGCAAAGTATGCATAAATGCAAGTTCAAGTTGTGGGATAAATGGAGTACAAAATTGATTTTTACTTCATTACAAACAAATATGAAGTGAAGAGCATTCAAAAGTGACTTGTTAGAGTGATTTCAAAGAAAACCCTATTTTTAGACAGGTATTTTATCATTTTTCTACAAAATTTGTTTGGTAAAGATATTGTTGATAAGAATTATGGATATGTTAGTAGTACACAGTATTGAGAATGAGGATAGACCTAAGTTTAAGATAGTTTCCATAAAACCTAATGAAGAAAACCCTAATTCAATGTTGTCTATCACTCTGAACAATGTAGTTTACCTTGAAGATGTAGAAAGTTATTTGAATTTCAAGTTTGAGTTGATTGGTAGTGAATATATGAACAAAGATATGGAATTGGTCTTTAAACAAGACATGGTAATGAAGCCCGGATTTGAGCACTTAAAAGAATTAGACTTGTTTAAGTATCATTTCTACCATGAGTTAGATACAAATGAATGGACTCAGATTATATTGAGTAGGATATATGATGGAAAACTATGGATGTAAGATAATGTAGTAGACATTTCTACTGACCTTATTCATGAGGTAACTAGTCTTAGTAAACAAGGCAATGTACCTATAGGAGAGAAATTGGTAAAGAAGAAAGTGGAAAGTTATACTAAGGTAGTATATAATGGAAATGCTATGGTAATAAGCTCCATCAAGTAAGATGATGTGATATTTCTTAGTAGAATTATTTCTTATTCAATTTGAGCAAGTTCTAAGATAGATGAACTTTCAGTGGGATTTATATATCCAGCATATAAGATATATGTTGAGAAAGAGCAAGTGAATCTAAGTGAAATATTGAGGATGCAACTCGTAGAAAACCTTGAAAAGATTAAGAGAACTGAGAATGGTTTTATATTCCAATCATTGATAAATCACATATTCTTTCATGTTCTTAAGAGATTTCACTACTTATCAATAACAAATATAATGAGTAGTGACAGATTCACTATGGAGAAGATATCACAGGTATACAAAAGACACCCTACAGACAAAATATTGGATAGTGGAAACCTAATTATGAGGACTTTCCAGAATGAGATGAATTAAAGATTTAGGATTGCTCCTTCAACTGCGAATAGATTCAAGGAAGCTATATGTATTCTATTTGAAAAAAATCATACATACATTCGAGCAGTGGAACCTCGGGGGATATTTTAGATCATTTGAGCTATGAAGTGAGTAATGATGTAGTTGGTTATATTGATTTTTTTTTGAATTCAAAAAGAGACAAAGCATAATATAGATTTGGCACATTTAATGAGATCATTTAGCATGCTCATCAAGCAACCTTAGAGAAGGTATCTCACAAGAAGGTTGAATCAATCATGAAGAAGGGACTATCAAAGGCTGGAATGATAGAGAGTGAATCTAAGGTCATGAGATAGGTAATGAAACAAGGTGTACTAAACATACAACCCTTGTTAGTATCAATTGCTGAGACAACTTCAAGATACAACATTCCATATGTGGCAGTGTCTAATGTTCAACCCAGTGAGTAGAAAAGGAAATCAGAGAGATTAGTTAAAGTAGTGTCCTCAAAGACTAAGAAAGTCAAACAGATAGCCACAAGACCTGGTAAGAGGCAAAAAACATTGTTGATAGTTGAATCTAGTGATGAAGAAAAGGAGGAATAGGAAACAAAGAAAGTAGGAAAGGTGACTCCACCTAAGAAAGCAATAGGAAAATCTCAACAACCATGGAAGCTGAAGTTTGAGAAGATTAACAAAATGATTTCTAATGAAGGTAACTTTTTTTAGATGAACAATTTTTATGATCAATATAATAATTTCAAGAAGGATTAGATTGATATATCTACTATGAGACATATCATTGCAAATGATCTAAGTATGAAGGATATCAAAGGAGTAATGAACCAAAAATTCTATGAGAGTCTTATAGAGAAGAAGACTCCAGTGAGAGAAGAAGACCTTGAACTTCAGAAGTCTATGCTAAGGACCATTTGCAAGACTGATGATGAAGATGAAATTAAGAGATTGTTGAATAAAATTCCTCCATACTTAAGGAATAAGTTGAGGCCATTCTTATTTATGGTTAGTGAGAAAGATAAGTTGAGAAAGGAGAAAAAAATAGTTATCAATAAGATATTGATAGATTCACACGCAGTGTCTCCTCCAGCTCCTAAAACCTCAAAAGTATCAGTAAGTGGTGACACCATGAAGATTGATCAAACCAATGTTATAATTAACATTGATGATACCAATCCATTTGGTGGATTTGAACCAAATGTACCTGATACTAAAGATATTAAGGATAAGTTGAGGCTAATTGAGGAAGAAAAGAGGCTACTGGAAGTTAAAAAGAAGAAAATAGAAGAAGCCAAGCAATCATTTCTTGAGGAAGAAAGGAAAAGAAAGGAAGATGAAGACAAGAAAAGTAT
This sequence comes from Cupressus sempervirens, assembly GCA_028749045.1. NCBI lineage: Eukaryota > Viridiplantae > Streptophyta > Pinopsida > Cupressales > Cupressaceae > Cupressus > Cupressus sempervirens. Next base: position 114,101,213 of record CM053791.1, on the reverse strand, counting down.
TGCAGAAGAAGAGAAGAAAAAGAAAATAGAGGAAGAAGAGAGGAAAATATTAGAAGATGAGAGAGAAAGAGAGGAAAAGGAAAGGAAAAAAGAGGAAGAGAGAAGAACTAAAGGAGCAACAAAGAAATAGAGGGAGGATGAGACTAAACCATCTAGTTCATCTACTCCACTCTCTCTTGAAAGTTTGGCTGCTAATGATGATGATCAAATAGATTGGATCTCATCCTTATCCAAAATCATATAGAAGAATAAGATAATTAAGAGTTTACAAAGAACATTGATGGAAGTGACAGACAAACTACACATCACTTTAGTAGTTCAGCATACTTGGTCAGATCCTAAAAAGAGAGAACAAGTAGTGCTAAATTCATTCGATGAAGAGTTCAAAAAATTATTGAATGTTGTAGAGGCAAAGGCTCAAATTTCCCATGATGCTAATTTGTTTAGTACCATTTGCTAGAATATCAAGAATGACTTAGTCAATCTTGATACATGCATAAAAGAACTTCAAAAATTTCAATAGGAAGGGAAAACATTTTATGTTAAGTGTACCTTATCACACAAATTGACTAAGGATTTGGATAGTCAGATAGAGACAAAGATGAATGAGTTAGAGGATTTATCTAGCCAGATCCAACATCCATCTAGCAAAGTTGATGATTTTGAGAGTCAAGTTTCCAGTGTTCATAGTTACATCAGGAAACTGGAACTTTAAAAAGAGAAGATATTAAAGAGAACATCTAATTTTAGAGAATCTATTGCCCTAAAAGTATCTTTTTTTGAGAAGTATCTAGAGGAATGTGTCAAGGCCAAGGACACTTATTCAAACTCTTTGTATTCAAATATCAATGCAGTTGAGATTGCATCATATGCATTATGTGCAATTCTCACATCAACTGAGTCTACCAAGGAGACATGGAACAAAGGTATGGATAATCTAAAGACCATTTTTGATGATCGTATGAAGATAATATCAACATAAGGGAAGACAATAGCTTCAATAGTTTTGACAATTTTTGGATAGAATTGACCTTTGTCATTGATGTCAAAGAGGGAGATATGTGAAAATTGCATACATGAAAAAAGGAGAGATTTTTGGGAGAAATAAATATGAAGATTTTAAAAGTGTAAAGTATATTGTAAGGGGGAGTATTATGTAAAGCTGAACAAGTTGTAATAAATGTAATGCTTATTTTGATAGTTTATTATCGTCACTTAGCCAATTTTCCCTATTTTGTTGCCATCAATACCAAAGGGGGAGATTTTTGACACTTGGCAAATAAAAATATGTAATTACTGTCATTAATGGAAACACATGATGTACATGTTGAGAGGAAACCTCAAAAATAAAGATAATTAGTGTTTGGTAATTATTAAATTGTCGAAGTATAGAATTTGGTTTACAACAGTGTATTATTCTATTTATAACATGTTGTATACATGATATCATGACAAGAAAAGTTACATTGAGATAGTATACATGTTGGTAACGATGTGTATAACCTTGAAAGTTTGTATAGACTATACAGAACAAAGATAATCATGTTTTGGTGAAGCAAGACAATGGAATTGAAGGAAAGAATTGTTTTGGTTACAAAACAATTACTTGTCCAATTAGGGCCAACATCCTAGATATTTACTCTAACTTGGAAAAGTGAATTGTAGTCTTAGCTAACCTAGCAATATTTTATGTAAAGACATGGTATTTGTGCGATAAAAAGTGTGCTTGTATGTGCAAGTTATGTTTTGCAAGGGCTATCTTCTAAGATTGCAAAGCGAGCAAACTTTTGTGAAAGCAATATATGTGAAGTTTTATATGAGCTATCTAGTGATCCAAGATCGAGCTAAAGATTAGAGATCTATGAAGGAAGGAAAATAATAGTAAATTACTTGTTTGAGCAGTGAGCTCTTCTTGTAATTGAAATTTCATGTTTGGGTAGTGGGCTCTTCTTGCATACATTATACTACAACTCCTAACAGGGTTGGAATCTCCTAACATGGATTCAAATTCTCCTAATAGGGACTGCTTATACTAAATTTTCTCATTGACTCCTAATAGGATCCATCGTCTAACAAGGAAATTATATATCAATATATTATCTAGTGGGTATCATCCCCATTAGGGCCATTAGGGTTTTCCCTTGGTCAGGGTTTCACTAGCTAATAAAATATGGTGTTATGAGTTATCTTTGTGTATTGTTAGTGTTACTATTCAACATTACTTTATTTATTTTTCATGCATGATTTAAAGTAAGTAATAATATCCAGTTGTTGACTAAAGTTTGTAGATTATTGATTCACCCCCCCACCCCCCCACCCCAATAATCCCTATTTCTAACAATATTGCTGATTCTGAGATTCCTTTTTATATTGAAAAATGTTATATTAATCAATTTTATGATAATTTAAATAAGTTCATGGTTTACTCTAACAAGTTGTTAGATGAAGATACTACTTATGATCAACATATTTTAGATCAGCATTTCCAAAATAGTTTTTCAAGCTTGATGACTGACAAATATTTTTAGTGTGAAGAAGTTTCAGTGAGTGGTAAATATTATTTGATGAGTAACATGACTACAAGTAGGTAGGGATCATATTTTATGTACACTTTGTTGGGACTCAAAATTGTAGCCCTGATTTTGAGTACCATTGAAAAATCAAGCCCTATATGTGCTTTTTGATGCATGCATACTCGGTTGTGCATTTGAGGCCTAAGAGATGTTTAATGTTTCTAAAACCTTGAATTCAGTATATCCACTCATCCCATGAATATAAATTTTCATTTTGAGCCATTCCGTGAAGTTTCATTTTGAGCAATGTCCAAATCTACATTTTTGCCTGTGTCAAACAACGATAGGAGGTCATGTATTAAATTGAATATCTCACACCTAGTAATGTTTCATGACTTGCTGATTTGTAAGTATCTAATTTCCATACTAGAGAACCTATGTTTCAGATTTTGAGTAGTTTCAAATCCATTTGACTAGGTTTTGAATCTCTCAAAGTTGGTCATTTATAGTTGTTATGCTGATGCAATTTGTTCTAGATTTTGGGAAGCCTTGTTTGACTTATTATAACTTTGACCTAGTTGACCAAAGTGCTAAATTTTTTTTTTTCACTTTACTTTAGATATTAGATACTTTTCTATGTCTCAATTTTGAGCTTATGAAAAATCCATTCGATCAATTTTTCGAATGCGATTTCAAATGCAAGTTATGATGTTTTACTAGTGTCAATACATGCAGATTGGCTATTCGTGATGTCATATCTATAATTATATGATAGGTGAGATTAAATGGATTATACCATTGTGTTCTCCTCTAAAAATTCTTTAATTGTGCCAATTTTCAAATCTTGATGAATCAGTCTACACATTTTCCCAAGTCCATTCCATTTGCAAAAACCACCTTTTTGCTAGTATTTCCAATTTGCAAATTTGAGTAGCCTACTTTGAAATCTAACCATTTTCATCTTTTTGTTCATCATGAGCCTTAATATTAGGAATATACTCTTCTCATAACAATGAACTAATGCCCCAGCTTTTGTGCACCAAGTTTCAGTTTACCCAATTTTCGAGGCCAAATCTGAACGTGTTTTATTATTTTCTAACATGATTTCTTGTAGGTAGTTCTGAGAGGGAAAATTTGACATTTGATATCTTTTGATTGAGAATTATTCATGAGATGAGATTCAATAGGGTAAGAGTATACAGAACTAAGAATCAATGTGTTTGATTTCAAAGCCTGGTCAGATGTTTGGGTTAGTTTTTAAGGCCAGTCAAAGGACCTCTTGGCATGAAGTTGATAGTTTGTAGACAGGTATAAAGTGCATTTCAAAGTTTTTTGCCAGTGGTTGAATTTTTTTTTAATCAGTACCAAATGTTCAATAGGTTGGTTTGAAGGATCAGGTGTTTAAAAACAAAAAAAAAATTAGTTAGACCAACTTTGAGGGCCTAACTAATTGCATCAGAATGAATAGGCATATAATAAGGGCGAGAAAATTAGTGTTTAGGCTGAAGGCATTCTATGGAGCAACTTGGATTTATGAGTAAGGAGGAAAAGCATTATGATCAGAGGGATACAATCAAGAATATCAAGGAAAATGAAAAGACGATGAGCTTAAAAGATCACCAAGATGAGTAGGAATTTAGAGGTATTGATATTCATTTTGAGAAACAACCTCTTCTATTTATAATAAGTTCTTTACCTAGATAAAATGATGAACATAGTAACTAATCCTATTTGGAAGAGATCATATTAGAGAATACTCCAATATGGAAGGGGCTCATGCTTGTGCTTTATCATCCTAAGTGCTTCTTTAGTCTAGATATTAGAGATTAATATAATGAGGAGAAAGAGCATCATTGACAATGTTTTAAAAGCCATATATTTTCTTTCGAACATTTCCTTCATAAGAGATTTTAGCCAAAACAAAATTCTAAGAAAGTAATTCAAGACAATAACTTTTCTCTTTTCTATGCATTAATCAAGAATAGGTCAATGCGTTGCCTGGATGGTAGCCTCAACCCAATAAAAGGGAATAATTAAGTGAGCATGGTTCCTTAGATGTAGAGAACTTTCCTCTTTAGGAGAGGACAAAAAGGGGATTTCAATGCAATCAATTGATTATTTCAATACTAATAAACCAAATTGTGGGGGACTATAGTTCCATGTTCACTCTCTCTCTAAATTTATTATCCTTAAAATAATGCTCTCCCCTTTTAATATAACTATTCTTTATCAAAGCTTCCCTCAAAGCATGTGGAATCTTCTTTAATATGCCTAGTGCTAGCATTTAATAATGCAAGTTGATTCATAGTAGCCAAAAGTTGTATTAAAGTATTAATAGGAAGGGAGGCATTGATAAATGAGGTCAAATATTTGCATCAAGAGCCATGGAAGTCTACTTTCACTACAGATGGTAGCAATTCAATTGGATTTCATAATTTTTCCCACATAAAAACAAAGTACAAAATAGAGGAGCCCACACTAAAGTAGTTGATTTCTTTCACCGAGGTTTTACCTTTGTTTTGTTTTTCTCCTCTACTGTGGCCACTGTTATGACTAAGTGCCACCATAATGTGCCCCTAAAAAACTAAGTGTGGCCATTGCTGTGCTTAAAATTTTTCAAAAAAATCAACTATCAGCACAAGAAATAGGACATCCATGATAAGATGTAGTTCATGATAGCATCCATCAGCAAGGTATCCATGGCGATCAAAGATAGAGGGGATCTAAAAAAAATTTCACTGTAGGATAGAAAGAATCCATTCACACAAAAAGAACAAGAATCATGAGGTAGAGGTAGGCACCAAGGAGAGAAGCCATAGTGACAAAGGAATTCTCATAATAGATTAGAGAGGCTCCACATAGTGGCAATGAAAAAAATTATACGTGAGGAAATGAGAAGCTAGAGAAAGGAAACCATGTGTTAATGCAAAGAAGAATTCACTGTATGCCATATGTGCCATAAAAATAGAGCAAGCAATGAGCTTGGAAGGAAGCATGAAGAATGTGTGCTTCCAATTACAAAAGATGTGTTACCTGCGACAGAGGAAGGAACAAGGGAAAAATCCTAAGAAGACTTTAATCCCACATCTATTTTGATGAGGGATTTTATAATGTTTATATACTACAACACTCATCATACTTGATGTCTCAAGGATGTGTCCATTTTGGAAGTACAAGCCTGCATGGTGGACCCCAGTTGGCCAAGAATGAAGATAAATTTTGAACAAATCCACTAACAAAGAAACTAACATAGAAATCTAATGAATTGAAGACTGACACGTGGTGACCAACAATGAGCTCAAGATGGATGCATTAGATTTTTCTACATGGAAAGATCCAATGGCTGGCACTTCACCACTTCATGAAGATGCAAGGAAGTTAAGAAAAGTGGGGAAGTGCTTGGCCACCATGTGGTAGTGGGCCTTGATCCATGGTGATGTGGCATGTGCAACTTTCAGCCAATGGTGAAGTGCCACGTGGTGATGACATGTCAGGTGCTAGATAGAGAAATGAGGTGGTAGTTGATTGGGTAGTTGGGTTGCCAATGAGAAATTGCCACATAGCAGTCCCTAGCAGGTCAATCAAAGGCTACCATGTGGCCTCTAGTGGATGGTGACTGTGCAGAGTTCGACCAATAAGATGCTACCATATGGTAGCCTGATCAAAGGGGGTTGACCCAAAATCCATGGGTAGGGCCAAAAATAAAAAATGATCTAAAAAATTGATTTTAAATATTTGATCAAAAAAAGCATGTACAATTTTTTTTTAAAATTCAAAATTGATATATTCCTAAGTTTGGACTTTAGATTATTTTAAATTTTTGGAAAACTGAGATGAAGTGCATACTTGAAGCCATAACAGAGGCATACTTTTCAAAATGAGTTTTTGGGTGTTTCTAGTAAGAAAATATAGGAATATTATATATCATCGGAACTGGGAGAAGATGAACTTTTTGATTCTAGAGTTTGTTTTTGCACAGGAAGCTGTCTGTTTGGGTTATACAAGGTTTTCTTCCAGATTCGTAGTTTGCAACCACATTTAGGTATCAAAGTTCAAAACAAATTTCTAGAAGGGTAATGAGCTAAATGTGGGTAAAACATGCTAAAAATGTAGTTAGGGTCAAGTTTGATCACCTTCAAATTAGTTAAATCTAGATTTATCAACATTTCATGATCCATTTCAGATATTTGAGCAACAAAAGGGTTTTCATCATTAATATGAGATATTTCCAAGTTTGTTACAGAATAATGATGAAAACTAAATCAGATTTCAAGGGTAGAAAGAGGAGAGATATTTAACAATAGTAGAGGATGGAATTTCAAGTGGACACATGTCATATTCAGATCAAATCTAGGAATTCATTCCTTGTCTATATCTTCTTCTTTCTCATCCATTGTAAGGGTTGGTTCTAGTTTTTTTGTGAGACCACATTGTTAGATCTAGAACTATCATTCCACCATTATTCTTCAACATATTTCTCTTGTATGAATAGTAGTAGTGAAGATAATATAGCTAGTTCTAATCTGTTAGGTGTTTTTATGTTTTTTTAATTTTAAGTATCTGAATGTATAGTTTCAAAGAAATGAATACAAAAGAGTAAGAATCTCTTAGTTTCATTTTGATTCTCGTCTCTTATCTATGTAATCTGCAATCTTATGTTGTTTAAGGACAAAGAACTAAGACCCATTTGCTTCCCTTTAAGGTTGTATGTCTGATATGCTTTATTGTTGGAACAAAGGGCCAAGTAAATGATTGATGTATTTGACTAGATTGTTGGTTATTTTGAGAAGGATACTTCATAAGAATGAGGTCTTTATGAAGATTGATGTTTTATTCACAAAGTGATAAGATAGATTTGACATCTGGGTGTATGGAATACGTCATTGATATCACAGATGTATGTGTTTGATTCATGGAATTTCCCAATAGATAAAGCACTAATCAGACACATGATCATTTGTTCTTACTTCTGCATATTTGGGGCTTTTACTAATATTCAACATCATTAATCAAATATATTTCCCTTTAATGTTGAATAAACTAAAAAGGATGCCCTCACTTAGCTTATCAATTTCTTAGGTCATGTTATTAGCTATTCCATGTCTAAGATCTATGCATACGTATTAGAAGATTAAGGGTTTCTTCTTCTTTTTCAAGATTCAAGTGTATGTTTTAGCACTAGTACCATATAAATGAATCTGAGGTACACCCAACTAGGTTTTGTAGAGCCTGAAGTAGAAGAAGGGTCTAGCCTTATAGTTGGCCCAGTGTCTAAAATGGTATGTTGAAGATGGCAATTAGATACCCCTAGATGTACCTAGTTCTCATTGGGGTAATTTGGAACCATGTTGTTTCAAAACACCAATGCTCTTCACACCCAGATACACAAGGTAAGTTGCATTTTCTTGACATGTTCAACTTTGTGAACAAAATGGAAAATGAATACATTGTGTTTCCTCTTGATAACATGCATCCGTCATATGTCCATAATGATTCTAAGTTTGATTTTTTATATTCAAGAGCATTTTGATATATATTTTTATAGTGCACAAGACAAAGAAAGTAATTCAACTTTCTATATACACTATGAGAATGGTTTTGTTTCACCTAACCTGCTAATGAGAAATTTTGCTGTGTGTGGTGAAATTGATGGAAATGATACTTATAGCTTTCCTCAGAGAAATGTAAATGAGAATCATGTTTTTGATAGAGGTAAGAAGTTTTGAGAAGTTTGGTGGCCCGGGGCCACCATCTTGTACTATTAGAGTAGATTCCCTATTTTCAATAAGCTGTTCGGAGAAAGTTTTTGTTCAAGTGGTATTCTTCCTCCATAGATCTTAATCCTTACCATGCCCACAAGGGGAATGCATCCCTAGATAGAGCTACTAATGGGACTCAAAATTGCATTCTTTTTTTGAGTACCATTCCAAAATTTTGAGTCATTTTGAGACCTATAAATGTATTTTCTTGCTTGTATATACGGTTGTTGTTTTCAAGCCTAATAAGTCTTTTATATTTATAAAACCTTACATTCAGCATGTCTATGTGTCTTATAATGATAAACTGACATTCTGAGTCATTCTACAAAGTTCCATATTAAGCAATGTTCAAATCTGCAGCTTTGCCTAAGTGTCAAAAAGTGACACGAGGTGTAGTTTGCATTTGAATATCTTGTACTCAGTAATTTTTCATGAATTTTTCACTTTGGGATTGTTTAGTATTAATATCAATAAACCTATGTTTCAATTTTCATCACATTTCAATATTTTTTGACTGGGTTTTGAATCCCTCAAAGTTGGTTACTTATCTCTGTCATGCTAATGCAAATTGCCCTAAATTCTGGAAGGCCTTGTTTGATCAATTATAACTTTGATCTAGTTGACCAAAATGAGAAATTTCTTTTTGCATTGCATTCTGGAGGTCAAAAATTTCCTATGTTTTATATTTGAGCCTATGAAAAATTTGTTTGATCAGTTTTTGAATGTGATTCCAAATGCAATTTCTAAAGTTTTATTGGTGTCAAGAAGTGAAGATTGGTCAGTACCCCTGTTTGAGATACCATAACTCCAAATCCATCATTTATGAGAATAGATGAATTGTACCAACATGTTCTACTCTAAAAATACTTCAAGTGTGCCAATTTTTTATTCTTGGTAAATCCATCTACACACTTTCCCAAGTCCATTCCATTTGTGAAAATCACTATTCTCCTGATGTCCCTTATTCTACAATTCTAAGTACCCCACTTTGTGTGGTTTCCAAATGTGTCTTATTATTCATCATGAACCCAAATCATAGATCTATATTCTCCTCATGGAAATGAACTATTTCCCCAATTTTTGAGCCCTCAAGTATCTAGTAGCCCTATTTTTGAAGCCAAATTCAAATGCACTTTCCTATTTTCTAACATGTTTTTATTTATAGGTAGTTTTGACTAGGCAAATTTGATGGTCAATATCTCCTGACCCTAAAGTTTTCATGAGACAAAATCTAATAGGGTGCAAGAATGCATAACAAAGTATCATCATGTTAATTTTCAAAGCTTGATTATCTGTTTCTATCATTTTTTAAAGCCAACCTACAAGCCCTCTTATCATAAAATCACAGTTGGTGAAAAAGGTTAAACAAATTTTAAATGATGGTTCAATGTCCAAATTTTTTTATAGTCATTTTGAGAAGATTAGTGGATCAGTTTGAGGTCTAAGTTGTTTCAATTTGAAAAAAAAATAGCCCGACCCACTTTGGGGCCTGACTATTTCAATCAAATGTGATTGAGTGTTTTGGAGGGCAAAGACTTCCCAAGAAATGATAGTAATTAATATAGTACAAGTGATCATGAACTTTTCTTTCAAAAGGAATAAAAGGTCTAAGAGTGTGGTTTGGGGCGAGTTGTGTTCAATCACCATGCAAGGTTCATCATTTTGCATATAATTCTCAATTCGAGGATCAGTATATGACCATGTAGGATTTATATCTTTGCAAGCATTTTGATTTGATTTTAGAGTAATTAAGGATGAATTTAGTGCTAAAATCAAATATGGAGATTGAACAGGCTACCATATAAGTAGTATTGCAAAGTTGAGTGTGGATTGAAGATAGAATTATGATGTTTTAAAATTGCTAATAGTATTATAGTATAAACCCATCTTGATTAAAGAAAGCCCAAATTCACTATGCTTCACTTTGGAATTTGATGCCACCATCATATTGCTTATTTTGGTATCATCGTACAGAACTCTCCCATGTTGATTTGGCAGGTGACAGTCCCCTACAATAATAAAAATGTCTCCTACAAGGTGTACCCCATTGCTTGTATTGTGCTTGGTCCAAGGTATGTAGCCATTTATCTACTAGGAAAGTGAAAGAAAATGCTTTAAATGAATTAGTTCTAAGGAGATGGAAGGCACAAGGTTTAGATGTGCAACGAAAGTGATGGGACATCATTGGATCATCTAGAGGATGTGATTTGTTACCTGGTAGGCCAGAACAATCAATAGTGACATCTCATGATAGGAGTTTCCATGGAAAGCAAGGAGTAAGGAGGAGCTTCCATGGCTAGGAGGTAATCCATGACAGGCAGAAGTCGGACACCCCACATCATGGCATGACAATAAGGGAAGAACACCATAGGAAAGGAAATAGAACATCCATTGGCATACAGACATTCACAAAAATGCAAGGAATAGGAGCTCCATGTCAAAAAGAGGGAGTGATGAAGTTTTAGATAGCTAGGGTGGGCTATGTACAAGTCCCCCAACAAAGTAGTTTGAGCCATGGAAGCAAGTACCATGGCAGAGGTGGCATGTATTTTTGTATTTACAAGGAATCTTGAGAATGTATGGAGTATATGGTATCACAAATCACATTGTCCCACATGCTTTGTGAGGATGGATTTTAGTAGTTTTATAACAATGAGCACTCAATAGTGTGAATATCTTAAGCATTCAATACTTAAAAATAGTGTGGGGCATGATTGGTGGGCCCAAGGCTAGCATGATATGACCAAGGATAGAGTTTTGACAAAATGCATGCAAATTGAAATGCCACATGGCAGATTTGGTAAGGTCATCGAGAGATTGAAGGTTGAAGGTTAAGGGCATGTGATGCTACGATCCATCATAAGATTGGGAAGGAGAATAAAGTGCCTTAAGATGTCACAATGAAGCTAGAAATTGAAAGATTAATTAAATTATTAATCCTAGTTATCGTAGGATCATAAGAGGTAAATTTATGAGATAAGATGCTATGAAATTTGGAGTTCTCATGAGATTAGGGGAAGGAAAATTTAATGATATAGAGTTATGATAGGATTGTAATATCATAAGATCTTACGAGGGGAAGATTGAAGTATTTCAAATGCATAAAATTGCATGGGGCTTGCTTGGAATAGTTGACGAATGATGAATTGACAAGTGGCAAACAATGACTAGAGGTGAGTATTAAAATGAAATCAAATTATTAAATCAAATATTTTAGTCTGAGCATGCATTTTGATAATTTGAAAGATTCAAATTAAATTGATATATTATATAGTTTTAACTCTATAGTATTTTTAATTTTTTCAAATTCAATACTCTGTTCATGGCCTAGGGCTTGGATTTTCAAATCAATATCAAAGGCTTTATTTTCATCAGAAATATATACTGTGATATACCACCAAAACTAGGAGAAGATGTACTATCAATTTTTGTAGTTCATTTTCCCACATATATTCACTAGAAGGTGCTATAGGAGGTTTTATAATTTTGGGGCATTCTCAATTTAAAGTGCAGATTTGATGTTTTCAGTTTGAAATGAGATTAGATATGATCAAATTTACATAAGATCAAATTCACTAGCCATTTTAAAAGATGAATTGAATTGTTTTAAATGCAAATGCAAAAGATAGTGTTTTGTTGGCAAATACAGTTAAGATTCATGAAAAATACAGAATAAGACAAATAGAATTAGATTTGAAACTTATGCACGTCCTATCAGCTATTTGATTTTTCCTTCAGAAAAGAGTTTTGTCGATTACTTTAAGGATATATCAGATATTTTTGCAACAACATTTATGGTTTTGATTGTCGATAGATGAAGAAGATCTGTTTCAACAACATTAGGATGAAGATAGTTTTAGCAAGACACATGTCGGTATCAGATTTTAGATCTTGAAACTTCTTCTCCTCTATAAATCTTTCTTCTCTTCTCATTGTACAGGTTCCAATTTTTCACTGTGAGAGCAATAGTTTTCTAGTTCTAGAGAAAATCTCTCATTTTTGTGATACTTGGGGTTGGCAGTTTTCACTATGAGACCAATAGGTTCTAGTTTTGAACATTTTTATTATTGTGATACCCTTTTCTTCAACATATTTCTCTTGTATGAATAATAGTAGTTAAGCTAATATAGATTTTTTTGGCTCCTAATATAATAGTGATTATTATTACCAATAGACAACAAAATTTATTATACCTAGAGGTAGCTAATGCTCATATTTAGCATAATAAACTATATTTGGGCCAACTTCACAAAGCACAAATGCTTCCTACACTTCAGGCTTTGCAAAACCAAGGTGGGAATACCTCAGGGCCCATTTGGTTGCTGGAATATGATTTGAGAATTGGCATTCATAAACCTTGATTTGGGATTTTGGAACTTGAAATCCATATTACTGTTTTGAGGATTTGATTTGGGAACGTTTGGTTCACCAAGAATTCATTACAAGAATACACATTTTCACTGTTTGGTTGCACACTTCTGGAATTGGAATACCGACTAGAATAAGCAATTTTTAAATTTTTTTTTAATTTCAACATGAATGAAATATGTTTGAAATCCATCATTTTAGTGTGATTTAAAATGTCATAAAAATGTATCTTGCACTTGACATGATTTTGGAGTCATTTTATTTATTGTAAAATAATGCTACACATGGAAAATATGTACTCCAAAAACTTCATTAATTTATAAATTGTTGTGACATTTAAACTTGTCAAATGTCTGTTTACAAAACTATGAGATCAAGGTAACTCATAAAACATGTTAAATACATTGTACGCTCAGATTCGACCATGAGCGACGCCAAACCCTAGTCCCCTACTACTAAAATGGCCTTCACTGACCCAGTGCCCAACTTGAAGTGGCTATATTCGTTGAGCATTGGGTATGTCCAAACTATGATATTCTTGCTCTCGGACCCCGTGTAAAGAAGCCCATTTTTGAGAGTTATGGATAAGACATTGCCATTGTCCCTGTACATTGAGGAGATACACCTATAGTTAACATGTGCACCATTTGGCTGAGATTCCATAATTTATTAAACCATAGAAAAATGCAACCATACCTTTGCTAAGACATTGATAAACCAGATAAAATGGAGACCAGTTTGCAACGCGAGCAACCAGAGGAGATGGAGAGAAGCTTGCAACAGATAGTAGAGACATTGGAGCAAAATGTTGCAGCACTAAAATGGAGCGTAAACACAACATCCAACAACAAATAAGTTTGAGCATCCAAAACACAACATTTTAGGGCTGTCGAACTTCAAAAAAATTCATTTTGTATTAATTCGCAATGCTCATTTTATCCAAAATTGGAATTAAAATGGGTATTTGGCCAATACCAACTATTTGAGAGGAAGATTGAATCCTCAAATTGGGGGCTAAATGAGGATTGCGAATTCTAATTTTCTTGTATTCTAATTCTCATTTCGTTGACCCAAATAGTGGATTGCAATTTTTATAGAATGCGCAATTCTAATTCCCGTTGATATCCACGAACCAAACGGGCCCTTAGGGACTTAAATATTCACTTGACTCTTACTCTTAATCCCTAGAAACAATAGATATGGTCCAATTTCTCAAATATAAATGTAGAACAAAGATGAGCTATAGCAGCTAACAATAACTCATAAATTCCCACAAATTAGATGATGACCACCTTTATGCACTTGATATAATATTTGATTTTTTGAAAATTGAATTATAAATTAGATACATGCAGCAAAGTCTATTCCAATTTGTTTCTGGTTTATATGACTAGTGCCTTATCCATTGTTGCATAGAGTCCTCTATCAGTAAGGGATCTAATTTACATAACTTGTAAATGAATTACATCAACTATGATCACCAATTCCCATTCTTATGATTTATCCCTCCTACAAACTCATAGATCCTACTGAATCATTGAAGCACTTCCTTAATTCCTTGAATTAAAAGAAACAATATAATCCATATACAACCTATCTAGATTGCATTCAACCAATTAAACCTTATTTAACTGATCTCAAAGTAAGTAAATTCATAAGATGGAGATAGATATTGACAACACAAATGTAGTTTAAATGCCCTTTTGTATTATCCTTTAAAAAGTATGATACAATAACTGATAGAAACTCAATGAAACTCATAATATATTACTAGCTCTGTCATATATTACAAGTTCTATCATTGACATCAAAATATCAAAAAATTTAAAAACTAGAAAATAAAACTAAAAAGAACTGCACATAAGATTGGACCGACTATACTTTTGAACAAGGAAAAATTAAAAAATGCATGGACCCTTTCTTTGATCTTGGGATCTCACCTATATAGTGAGATGCAACAAGCTTTAGGTACAGAGAAATGACATTTGTCCAAAAGATATTTTATTACTAACATAAAAGACAAAGAAAAGTGCAACAAGAAAACTTCATGTCACAATATTCCTTTATGGGACCACTTTTTAGTTCCACTTATTGTCATGCTTTCTTTGTTTGAAAAGAGTTGATGATTGGCTTTTTGCTATTTTGAATCCTTGAAATATGTAGCCATTAGGTGTGCCAATGATGTGTTTGGCTTTGATCTTTTCAAGTTCACTTCAATTTAGGGATCTCGACTTCATCATCATGTACTGTTAAAATGACAATTATATCTAGGCTTGCTTCTAATACATCATCAATTGGGACCACAATGCTTTCCACTTGGGCTAGTTGTTCTTCTCTATCTTCTTATGCATGCACTGATGTGTCACTAGTTTGGCTTTTATCATGGTCCACATCATCAGCTATTGTATCTATTTGTTTTGAATTGATAAAAAAATCCATCCATTTTTTGAAGACGGTGTCATTAGGTCAATCAAAACTCAAGATTTCTCTTTTCTTTTTAACCACCCGATCCCCTAATTCATTTATTTCAACAAATTCTTTTCTGAGGGAATTGTAAAATAGTTGCACTTTAAAAAATTCTTCATTTGTCCTCACCCATAGCACATTTCCTTCTTCATTGACGACTTCAATTATTCTTTGGCACAATAAATCATTCAATTCTTAGAAAGAGGCTAGTGTCTTGGATAAGAAAGAAACAAAATTGCATCTCTCATTCTATAGTAGAAGAAAAATATGTTGCAAAAACACTTAATTGTTCCAACATCATTTGGTTCAAACAACTATTGTTAGGTATGAAGGAAAAAATCAAATATCCAATAGTTATATTTTTTTGATAACACCAGTGCAATTAACATATCCAAGAACCCAGTGATGCATACCAAGACAAAGCATATTGCAATAAAGTGTCATTTTCTAAGATAATTAGTGCAAGAAAAGGAGGTGAGATTGGAATATGTGAATATAAAGGAGCAATTTTATAGATATCTTCACCAAGCCATTACCTAAGGATTTATTTTGTATCTAAGAGGTAAGATAGGAGTCATTCCTCTATCTAAAGCTCACTAAATAAAGTTTATTGATGTATCAATTGAGCATCTGAAGATCAGTTGGGTTGATGCAATATTGTCAGAGAAGATTACATACGAATTAGTACATTGGGTACATTGCATATCCATTGATTATTTTCTTTGGCATGAGATTTCAAAGAGGGAGAGATTGTTGTCATAGTAGAGAAAATTTGTATTAGTAAAGAAGGAGAGTTTACTATCAGAGGGAGAAATTACAATCTGAGAAATTAGAGAATCATTCTAGAGGAAAAGATTGATGTTAGAGGGAGTTCTTACTCATAGATAGAGTACTCATGGATGAGAATTAAAATCAAACTAAGAATATTATCCTTACTTCTATTTTTCTCTAAAATTTCATTGTACTATGATGTGCTGTGTTGTCATCAATGCCAAAGAGGGAGATTATTGAAAATAATTATTCAATTGTATTTTTGTCTTTGACGTTACACAAAATGTCAAGCCTTACCAAGAAAGTTAGTTCTTGTTGAGCTTACTTGGGCATTGAAGAAAACTTCTTGTGTATGTTGGGTGTTCTAATTATAGCCAAGTTCAAAGTTAGTTCTTGTCGAGATCACTTGGGCATTGAGGATAGTTTCCTCTATATTATGAGCATTCTAGTTATAACCAATTTTAGAGTTAGTTCTTGCCGAGCTCACTCAAGAATCGAAGGAAGATCCTATGTTAACTGAGTTCATTCAATTACCAAAGGAAATTTGGCATGGATCATATGTTAACCAAATTGGATCGGTTAATGAAGAGTTCCTCTGAGTTGACCAAGTACCCAATTCTATATTAGCTGTCTAATAGCATATTGAGTCTAGTAGATTTGATGGCTAATGCTAGCTAACTTAAGGGATGAAAATTATTTGATTAAAAGTATATTCAAGATGACTTGACAAGATTATTCATACAAGTCTAAGGTCAAGTTTAGGATTGAACAAAGTAAGCATGGGATTGAAGAAGATGAATTAAGGAAGCAAATTAGAAGGATATCTACAAGATGATAGAGTATCTAAGTTGACCAAACTACAAAAAAAATTCTTATCAAATATCATAAAGTAATAAAGCTAGAATAGAGATCTAAAATTAGAAAAGATAGTTGCATCAAAAATCAGGTCAAGTCATTATTACTCTCTAATAATTGTAGCAGTGAATAAAATCTCCTAATAGAGTTGGCCTAATAGCTATTTGGTAAATCCTCTAACAAGGTGGAATTTCTAAATTGAAGTGTCTAAAGACCTCTCACAAGGCTACTCCTAATAGGGTGAATTAAATCCTTTAATAGGGACACACCTAACAGTGTATTTTGTAACCTTTAACAGGGATGGCTCCTAACAAGGCTCACTTCAAAATAGTGAAAAACAGTAACTAGTTGCAATTGGTGGTTTTCCCAAATTGGGTTTCCATGTTAAATCTTGGTGTCTTGTGTGTTCATTTTATTTGCTTTATGTTTTTGTAACTAAGTTAATTAAGTTTAATCACATTTAAATATCTTAAGATCTGCATGTTAAGCATTAACCGAGTAGCAACAATATATTCAGTGCTAACTAAGTGACAACGATATATTCTGTGTCAATTGATCTTCAGAAAGATTTTCTTTTTAAGGTTGTGTTGAAATATTAAGGGAGTTGGATTTATTTTTGTGATAACTGATTCACTTCTCCCCTCTCAGTTACTCCTTTACATTTCTAACAATAGTTGACTACCTAGATATCATTTAATTGATTATCTTTGAGTTGTCTATATAGATGCATATTGGGTATAAGGTAAGTATACATTTTGTGAGCCTAACAAATAAGAGATTAGATGCCATCGTGTTTATTATCTTTGGGTATTTTGTATAAGTGCATAGTAGGTATTTTAACAACTAAGAGCTTGGATGAAACTTGTTGATCATCTATGATTTATTCAAAATATTGATCGTCCTTTACCTTTGATTATCAAAATGTATTTATCCATCTTGACTAAGAGGGAGTGCTAAATCCTTGATCAATTTGGATTATCACTATTTATTATATTCTTATGTATAATGGAATTGAGATCATACTATATTTTTGTCTATACTTATATCTATCTATCTATCTATCTATCTATCTATCTATATATTCTTACAAATATAATTTTGCATTCAATATTGCTTTTCTACCTTATGTATCTCCTCCTAATACATATAAAATTAGATGTTTATTTTATTAAAGCCCTATGATCCATGACTCTTACATTAGTCATGTGCACTTGACTCTTATAAAGGTTCGGTGGGACCTTGTGAATTAAACAAAAAAACCATCAAATTTTTCTACCTACCTTGGACTCTAAAAGTAAAAAATAAAAATACAATAGTTTTATATAGTCTAAACCCGATGACGTCAACAATATATTTGAATTGTATCATCCCCTCTTTATTAATAGTGATGTCAGAAAAAGATTAATATATAAATTTCTCTATTTATATATTAGAGATATAATAAGTAAAGCACTCAATGATATATATTATTGCTATTAATATTAGTACTATTTTCCCATGAAGAAGAATACAAGATATTATATTTCTCAATATAATAATTATTCTAGAAAATGTTATTAAGATATTGAAGCTTAGATTTGTCCAAAACTTATAGTTATCAAAGTTGATATGACAAAATCTCTTGTGCTATAACCAACTAGTAGGATTCAATTGAAATAAATTACCTCTTGACCTTGTACCAATACTAATCAATGAACCATCTTTTTCTTTGATAATGTAATTATTTTCTATTAACTACAATTGATATTCAATGTCGACTAGATGTCCAACACTTAAGAGATTATGTTTCAAACCATCCACAAAGTAAACATCACCAGTGTTGGTCTTTCCATTAATTGTAATAGTTTTGTTTCCTTTTATATGATATGTTACATTATTTCCAACTCTAACTACTCCTCCATCATAGCTATTGAGTTCAACAAAATTATTCATATCTATAGTCATGTGATGGGAACAACTAGTATCTATAATCTAATCACATTTCTTCTTTTCAACTTTTGATACTAAGGCATTTTCTTCTCACTTCTTCTTTTTCAGGGATTTCTTCTTTAATAGAAACAAATCCTATTTCATTATTCTTTTTGGCTTGGTTTTTCACCCTTTGTTATGTTTTGTACCTCATAGTGAAAAAATACCCTAGGGTTATAGTCCAAAATTGGTGAGTTTCTATAAAAACCCTAGTTAATTTCCTAAAGTCTCATAGAGCCTTGATGTTGTGTCCTAGCCCTTAAAAGTAATTAAAATATAATCTCCAAATTTAAATTGCATAGGACATGCTTATCCTAAGTTTTATTTTTCACAAAGATTACTTTATTATTTTCCATGAAATAAACCTTTATTATTATTAAGCTTTCCTTAACTGAGGTTATCTTTCTTAAGCACTTTATGAAGCATCTTAACTCTGATGGTTTGTTTTAGTTGACTGTTGATCTCTATAAGATCGACGGTGAGTTCA
Organism: Cupressus sempervirens; assembly: GCA_028749045.1. Lineage (NCBI taxonomy): Eukaryota > Viridiplantae > Streptophyta > Pinopsida > Cupressales > Cupressaceae > Cupressus > Cupressus sempervirens. The sequence continues at coordinate 114,082,026 of CM053791.1, read as the reverse complement.
TGCCCACAATGTGAAGATGCATGGTTTTTAAATGAAGTGGGAAAGAGCCTTTGTGCTATGTAGCACTTGCTGATGGTGGGGTCTTGACTATGCTACAAAGATTAAAGCTTGTCAGAGTTTGTCAGAGCCTTTCAGAATTGTCAGTGCATGTTCCATTTTCCTACGATATCATTGGTTGATCCACGTGGTAGGGTTGTTTTTGTTATCATGTTAGTAGAGCCATTGATCTTTGAAAAATCAATAGCAGGCATATTACTACTTTATGGAGATGTAAGGATTTTAAGTGAAGTGGGCAAGTGCCTTTGTGACACCTGTCCAAGATGATGCCATGAAGGATGTTACACACTATTCAAAGAATGCAGCTTGTGCACCATTGATCTTCATAATATTGATGGTTAGTGCATGCCTAAAATCTAAAAATGAAAGGTTTATAACTAAAATGAGCAAGCACCTTGTTGACATCTAGCATGTGATGATGTCATGGATGCAGCCTTTAAAAGATATCATGCAAACTATATTGTTGGTAGTTGTTAGACACATTGGCACAAATGCAATGCATTTATTAGCTATTGGAGTTGACTCAATGTTAAAAGGTATAAATTTGTTGCACTTTTGATCTTGGATACAATCAATGGATAGTGCATCCCCACAAGATAAACATGTTAGAACTTTAAGCAAAGAAAAGAAGCATCGATGTGATGCATGTCAAGGTGGGACCTATTGCAGAAAGATTGTCCAAGTCAGGCCATGGTGGAGAAGTATGATTGGTGAAGTACGACATATGCTTGCCAGGTTGGAAATGAGTATACCAATGGGGTCACATTTTAAAAGGCTTATTTACAAGGTTTTAATAAAATTTTCATGATGGTTAATCTTTGGCAAATCAACAACTGGTGCTTCACCACATTATGACAGTGCTCAAAGTTTAAGTAATGCGAGAATGCACTTTTTTGACATGTGGCATGTTTTATAAGGTTTTATTGTAGCTCTTTGATTTCAAAGGAGGTCATTCAATGATTGAGAATCAACAGTCAGAATTCAAATTTTATAGTATTGCACAAATTTGAACTATGTATTACTAACCATGATGAATTCTACCTCATGTGACGTTACTTCTATAGTATAACTAGAAAAATCACCATTATTGAACCACACAATTGCAAAATTCTCAAAGTGTAAGGGTTTCCAGAGATAGGGCATGAGATTTTCCAGGATTTCTTTTGATTTGAAGAGTGATTCACACAAAAAATCAGCAAGAAAGAGTGGGTAAGTGGTCTAAAAAATCTTGAGAATTGATAAATTGCAATAGTGCCAAGTTGAATTGAGAAAAATATTGCCTCATAAGGGATTTTCTGGTGAAAAAGGATTATTTAAAAAGATCAATTCATGACAATTTTCTTGAGCAATTGCCTCCATCTATAAATGAATTGAAAAAGGGTAGAGAATTCATCCTTAAAAACCCTAAGTTGGTGGTTAGTGAGGGTTTTTATGACAAGGACAATTATTTAAGAGATGCACAAGTTTCAATGGGGGGTTTGGAACTATTCAAAAAATGGTTTGTAGAACGTAACTTGGACACCCCATTGAGCAATCTATGGGAGTTTGACATTTGGAAATTAATTGTTCCTAGGGTATTTTTTGATAGTGACCTATTAATTGACATGGCTAAGAAATATGGCCCCATTACTAGAATTGTGAAAAATCATACTACGGATAATCTCTTTAGGGTTTCTCTCAAATTGATCAAAGAAGTGTTCAAGCTCAACCCCAACCATGCCATCCATGAAAAAATTGACATGGAAGAATTCCAAGCTAGGTATGATGTGGAGAGGGTATACTTAAGGGGAGAACTATTGCAACAACATTTTATCAAGATTGGATCATTGCCTTTGGTTACACCAAACACCCTAGAGCCCTTGATGAAGAAATATTTTAATCTTAGGGCATAGGCCTTATATTTTTATTTATGCAAAATATTTGGAATGGATGAACAAGACAATATTCAAGGCTTTATTTTCCTTATCATAGCTCAAACTTGTGGTTTGGAATGAGCTCAATTCTTGATTTTTCCACCTACCTTGCTAAGGAAATTCACAATGGTTTGATTGGGATAGCTCAAGGTAAGGTAAATAGGCATTTTTTTTGGTATTTTATTTTGATGTATATATGTCTATATAAGGGAGTAAATTTCTTCTATAAGGAGATGAAATTAGAATTAGAGGGGGATGGAGAGAAACTCCCAATTTAGTTATGGAGCACTGACATGACTTGAGAAGTTGTAGATGCCAATTATATCAGATTTGATAGGTATTTCACTTCAAGGCTTAGATTACTTTTAAAAGGTGATAGTCTGAGAATACCACAACCTTTTTAATAACTAATAAGACCAAATGATCATGCCAAAGGGTTGTTCGTCAGTCATAATTGGGGGGATATCATCCCATACCCTATTTTCACTATGATCAGAGCTTATGGCTTTATGGAAAAAACCCCATATACTACCCTATCATGTGCATTTAAAGATAGAAATTGCAGAGTTATTATGGTAGATCAAATTAGTTGAGGAAAGGGATTTGCTTGGGAAAGGTAAAGGCACATTTTTCCTTGTTGTCACTGTGGTGCATGATTTTGTTTGTGTTAAGAAAGGATGGAGAAATTTGTTCATATTTTTGGATAAGTATCAAATGGCCTAGTCACATGCTCAATACATCAATCTAGAAGGATTCTATGACCTCCTTAGGGAAAGAAGTAAAGCTAAAGATTATACACAAATCGTGTACTTCCCAGAGGATGTCATTAGAAATATATTTTGATTACAAGAGTAGAAAATAAAAAAATAAAAATGGGTAGTATGTAGCAAAGTTTTGGATTTCATAAATGTTTCTAAGCCCAAATATAACCCTTTGGCTGAAAAGAAATATTGCGAGGCCAAGATGAATATGTTTATGAACAATTTTCCTAGAAGCAATCTTTAAATGAGAAGGACATCTTGGCAAAGGCACATCTAGATAGATCTGCTAAGGTGGGAAAGAGAATAAATAGCAGAATGCTTGTGACTCTAGGCTAGTATACACTGTAGAGAAGGGTTGGATATGTGGTGGCTCAAAATATACAAAATATTCCCCCCTTACAAAGGGCCAAGATCAGAGACCCCATCTAACATTAGTGCTCCTATGAAATAAAGGTTAGAGAAAGGTTCATCCTCTCAAGCAAGAGAGTACTCACAATCCTAGACTCCACTCAGAATTGATGATGAGGCATCTTTGAGAGAAAAACTAAGGCAAGAGGGGAGGGAGACATAGTTGTTACAACTGCTGATATTGAAGGGGGAGTGCTTGAGGAGCCTCCCATGCCATCCTTTGACCTCACTGTTGCTGATTATAGAGGTAAGGAAATAGATCCAATAATTGTACAAGCATCCCATAAGTTTATAGATGATGGAAATTTTGTAAAATCTAGGGCTTTTGCACAATTTTTATGGAGGAAAAACGTTGGAAATTTTGAGGCAAAATGTAAAACAATGAAAGCAGAGCAACTAAATAAATTGGACTCTAAAATTGAGGAGAAGGTTAAAACTAAATTTTTGGAGGACTTTTCCCAATTAACATTTGAGGTTGGGAGATATCTAGTTAAAGAGTAAGGAGTTTTGGTTCTACTTGAGTGGGACATAGCTAATGCTATGATCTTTGATTCTATTAGAAAGGAAAAGGATGTGCCATATAAAACTAAGGAAGAAATATTACAAGCACATAGAGGAATGAAGTTCAGAAATGATCACCAAGCTTTGGTGATCTCATCTATTGAAAAAAGAGACAAGACCAGAATACAAAAGATCTCAAGTGTTGAGCATACTAGTACTCTTATAATATATAGAGCTAATGAAGTGGATAGTGAAGAAGCCACCAAAATGACTAGAGAAGTGGTAGATTTCAACTCAATGGTTTTTGGGAAAGAAAAGCATAAATTCCTACAACTCAATACAAAATTTGAAGAAGTATTAAAAGCATATGAGGAAAGAGGAAATAGGATACAACTACTAGAGAATCAAATATCCCAATTCGATAAGCAACTAGGAAAGAGGAAGGTGGGAGAATCAAGTAGGCCTCAAGTTACATATCCTTGCCCCCCTGTTGAGCCATTCAAGTCTACTCCAATTGTTGAGTTTCCTGATGCCCCATAGAGACCTAAATTTTATATTGTAGAAGAATTTGAAGAAGAAAAGATTAAGTTATGAGAATTGCAGGTTGAGCTAAATAACCAATACAAAGAAAAGTTCAAAAAAACCATCTTATACTTGGTAGATAAGATTGACTGGCCTGCATTCTATGACCAGTTAGTGGCGATCCTTAATATGTGGAATGAAATAAAAGATGCTGAAGACACTCTGAAGCCCTTTTTTTGAAAATGAATTAAGAGAGATAAAGATATTATTCTCATGTGTATCTCAGTTCTCTAATTATCTTGTGAGAAAATAGAGAAGACCTTTGATATCTAAAATAATTTGATAGAATTTGATGATAAAAGGGATCCTATCGAAAAAAGAATAATAATTTGATTTTCAAAATATATAGGAGAAAAATTTGATCTTTTCCCCAGTGCACTCAAAAGGGTTGATAAGATAAAAGAAAAGGAAGAGTGGAAGGAATTAGATTACTTACTTTGTCATAGAATAAATGAAGTTATTAATGAAAAAATACATGTACTATGGGCCATGACTAATGAAGAATATATCAAAGTACAAGTATTCTACAATTCCATCAGAAAAGAATTTTTTGAAATAGACAAGTTAGGAGGCTTTGTAATTAAAAATCAGTGTGAAATCTTTAATTTTGATTGTCTTGATGATATTGTTTTTAACAAATAGAGGGAAGACCTTCTTTCTTTAGAATAGATGGAGATAGAAGAACGGGTGAGGGCCAGGAAGAGGATCAAGAAAATGACACCTTACTAGAAGAAGGTAAAATATAAAAATCACCCTCAACAATGGAAATAGAACAAATAATCACAACTACTAGTCTTGGGGACCAAACTGATGATGTGGCAGCCGAGGAATGATAAATAATTGTTGCCTTAATCGTTCATGATGATGAAAGTGGAGAGCCTCATGTTGAAATGAAGATACATAAAACAGAGCCAGATACATCATTGGAAAACTTGATGACTACATATTCCAAGGAGTTAGAATAATAAAAGAGCCAATCATGGAATTTTTAGTATTTGAAAATGTAATAGAAAAATGGGCACACTAAAAGAATATTTTGGTGTAAAATTTTTCTGTTGCATAAATTTTTATTTTTTGTGACAACAATAAATATAAATATATTTTATCTAAAGGAAATTTTGATAGTTCTCTATGCTTGAAGCTTGTTGCATCTCACACTATATAAGTGAGATTCTAGGGCTAGAGAAAGGGTCTAAGTTATTGCATAATTTTAGTCTTTACTAAGGTTTTTCGGTCAAGTTTCTTGGTGTAAATTTTGTGATGTGTTTCTTTGCAAATGTCTTGAGAATACATTAATCTTGTAGGATCTTATTGTTTTATCTTGAGTCATTTTGAGTTTCATTTCAATTGTACACAATTTTTGAAAGGAAATTAATGCAAAGATGAATTGTCCCCATATCTATTCTTGTTGAATCTTGTTTACATTTTTATTACCTACTTATTTTGAAATTGTATAAGCAAGGCTTGTTCAATTGAATGAAATTAAATCAAATTGTATGTCAATTCACTATTGCTTTTAATTCAAAGAATTAAGTAAATGCTTTAGTGAGATTGATAGGATTTCCATGGTAATAGGAAGGATGTCTGTAAGAATGATATTTAGTTATAGCTGCTAATAGTATTGGTTGTAATACAATCAATTAGATCTAAAAATTGAATGGACTCTTAATCCCAATGGGTGATGCACTGATCTATTGATTTAGTATACAGATGAAAGATCATGAACAAGCATCAAACTCAAATTATAAATCAATTTTACATTACTATTTGAAGAATATCAATGTTGTAGGTTAGCACTTGTTTGCATTGAATGTCCGAGTCTTAGTTAGCTACTAGTGCTAGAAGTACTTGTAAACCTAAGAAGAATTGTGACCAAGTCTACTTTAAGGGATGTGTGTTGTGGTAAATTGTAGAGTCAAAATAATAAAAGAGCCAATCATGGAATTTTTAGTATTTGAAAATGTAACAGAAAATGGGCACACTAAAAGAATATTTTGGTGTAAATTTTTTTTGTTGTGTAATTTTTTGTTTTTTGTGATAGCAATAAATGTAAATATCTTTTGTCTAAAGGATAGTTGTCAGTTCTCTATGCCTAAAGCTTGTTGCATCTCACACTATATAAGTGAGATTCTAGGGCTAGAGAAAGGGTCTAAGTTATTACATAAGTTTAGTCTTTACTAAGCTTTTTGGGTCCAGTATCTTGGTGTAAATTTTGTGATGTGTTTCTTTGCAAATGCCTTGAGAATACATTAATCTTGCAGGATCTTGTTGTTTTATCTCAAGTCATTCTAAGTTTCATTTCAATTGTATACAATTTTTGAAAGGAAATTAATACAAAGATGAACTGTCCCCATATCTGTTCTTGTTGAATCTTGTCTCCATTTTTATTACTTAGTTATTTTGAAATTGTATGAGCAAGTCTTGTTCAATTGAATGCATTTCAATCAAATTGTATGTCAATTTACTATTGCTTTTAATTCAAAGAATTAAGTAAATGCTTTAGTGAGATTGATAGGATTTCCATGGTAATAGGAAGGATGTTTGTAAGAATGATATTCAGTTAGAGTTGCTAATAGTATTGGTTGTAATGCAATCAATTAGATCTAGAAATTGAATGGACTCTCAATCCCAATGGGTGAGGCATTGATCTATTGATTTAGTTTGTAGATGAAAGATCATGAAAAAGTATCAAGCCCAAATTATAAATCAATTTTACATTACTGTTTAAAGAATATCAATGTTGCAGGTCAACACTTGTTCACATTTAATCTCTGAGTCTTAGTTAGCTACTATTGCCAGAAGTACTTGTAAACCTAAGAAGAATTGTGACCAAGTTTACTTTAAGGGATGTGTGTTGTGGTAAATTGTGGAGTCAGAATAATGAAAGAGCCAATCATGGAATTTTTAGTATTTGAAAATGTAACAAAAAATGGGCGCACTAAAATAATATTTTGGTGTAAAGTTTTTCTATTGCATAAATTTTTGTTTTTTGTGATAACAATAAATGTAAATATCTTTTGTCTAAAGGATAGCTGTCAGTTCTCTCTACCTAAAGCTTGTTACATCTCACACTATATAAGTGAGAATCTAGGGCTAGAGAAAGGGTCTAAGTTATTGCATAATTTTAGTCTTTACTAAGATTTTTTAGTCCAGTTTCTCAGTGTAAATTTTGTGATGTGTTTCTCTACAAATGTCTTGAGAATACATTAATCTTGTAGGATCTTGTTGTTTTATCTTGAGTCATTTTGAGTTTCATTTCAGTTGTATACAAATTTCAAAAGGAAATTAATACAAAGATGAACTATCCCCATATTTTTTCTTATTGAATCTTGTATCCATTTTTATTACCTAGTTATTTTGAAATTGTATAAGCAAGGCTTGTTCAATTGAATGCAATTAAATCAAATTGTATGTCAATTCACTATTGCTTTTAATTCTTAGAATTAAGTAAATTCTTTAGTCATATTGATAGGATTCCCATGCTAATAGGAAGGATGTCTATAAGAATGATATTTAGTTAGAGTTGCTAATAGTATTGGTTGTAATGCAATCAATTAGATCTAGAAATTGAATGGACTCTCAATCCCAATGGATGAGGCACTAATCTATTGATTTAGTCTACAGATGAAAGATCATGAACAAGCATCAAGTCCAAATTATAAATCAATTTTAATTTACTGTTTGAAGACTATCAATGTTGGCCAGTACTTGTTTGCATTGAATCTCTGAGTCTTAGTTAGCTACTATTGCCAAAAGTACTTGTAAACCTAAGAAGAATTGTGACCAAGTCTACTTTAAGGGATGTGTGTTGTGGTAAATTTTCATGGAATGAACAAAATATGTACATGGTATTAGATTAAATATCTTCCATCCCTTAGGTATACCCACCTTGGTTCTACAAATCCTAAATAGTAGAAAATCTATTTAATTTTTTTCAAGTTGGGTCTAAATATAAGACACATACAATTATTTATGGGACATAGTTGATTCTTAGATTGTTGTGATATTTAGTATCTTGGCATTAAGTATTTTGTTGCTTAGTAGTTGAAAAATACCAACAATTCTCATCATCACTTTCACTCAATAATTCTTCTAGTCTAACAATAAATTCCTCTTCATTTGCTAAAAGAAAATCCTTATGCATTCTTTATTTATAGGGAGTCTTAAACTTCTTTACTCTCTTAGGACATTTAGAAGAATAATGACTAAGTTCAGTACATGTTTAACACTTAAATATTTTGTTACCTTTAGGTTCTCTCTTCATAAGTAGGGAAATACCTTCCTCAATCTTCTTTTCTTCATCCACTTTTGTTCAGTTGTAGCTACTGGAATAATCTCCACTTGTAATTGCACTCCTTGTCAACATGGGTTGAAAACTTAATGTACTGAAAGAAGTTTTAATTCTAGGAAATTCTCCACTTTGTTTCATCCACATTTTTATTGACTGTAATCTTCCAAGAAGACTTTCTCCTGTTAAATCTGATGTTTAGAGAATAACTTGTTCCATCATTTGTGTTGTATATTTGTATGTAAGTTTCAAAGTCCTTAATATCTTCTATATAACTTCATCTTTAGATTTCTCTCCTCCACAAGTCTTATTTCTTGTAACAATCTCTACTATTCTACAAAAATAACTTCTTATAGATTCATCTTCCATCATTTTAGCATCTTAAAATAAGTATATCCAATTTTGTAATCTAACCTTATGAGTATATTTATCACCTTCAAATGTACTTTGTAAAACTTTCTAAACTTCATGATCAAGTCTAAAATATTTTACTTGAGCAAATTCAGTTTTAAAAAGAGTTAATAATATTGCTTCTCTAGAAAGCATATTGAACATGAATGTGTCTTTCTCTGTTTCATCACAACCTTTGAGATTATTTTCTTCAATCACATCCTTTTTTAATTTTAGTAATCAATTTTGTAAACCAAACCCATGCATATAAAATGTGTCTTCATTGTTTCCTTCCAACTTCCATTGTTAACTTCATCGAACTTCAAACTTTATTTCCTAAAGTGTGCCATAGATCTTTTTAAGTTATTAAGGTTTTCCTTCAAGGACCTAATGATATGGATACCAGTTGTTAGAAAGTGAAGTCCACTAAGATAATTGGTGGGGGGGGGGGAGAGGGTGAATCTATTATGAAACTAAAATAACTCTTAAAATCCTTATTAATTTTGAAACATGTAAACACTAGATGGAACAACCATAGAAAGATAACCATGCACAATAACACCAAATATGTTAACTAGGGAAACTCATGATTAGAGGGAAACTTTGGTGAGGATGGTACCCACAAGACGATGTACTAATATAGAATGAACCCTATTAGGAGTCAATAAAATACAATTAGTACATATGAGTCCCTGTTAGGAGTTGTGCCAACCTTATTAGGAGTTGAAAGGAAGAAAGATGGACCCACTATCCAAATAGCTTTAGTACAATCCTTACTGAATAATACAAGTGTACATTAACAACTATCCACTATAAATTTACTTTTCAAATATAGTTCCTTGTAAGCTTATCATGCCTCAACTGTACCAATTCCTTCTCTAATCTAAAAGATATTCATGTGTAAGCTCGTATTCACTCTTAACACATTACATAAAAATGATCTCACTGATGATTACAACCAAGGGAACATGTTTCATTTATACAAAGTATTATTATTAATTATTTACTTGGCCTTAAGGCTTTCTCAATTTAAAAAAATAATATAGGACCAGCACATTACAATAATATTACATATTTTCACAAGCACAAGCAATTTATCACCTCACAGTCTTCAGAACTCTTTACTTCTTGATCATCTAAATGTGTGTGATTAGCAATAACATCTTCAACATGTCTTCAACCTATGGCATGAAAGTTTTCTTAATCATATTTAATCTCTACTAGGATATCCAATCAAAATATCAGTACCCTCTTTCCAGAAATGCTATATGAAAGTTACCTTCACCAAATGGATCACAACTATGTATAGTCTTCATATTTTTGTATGTCCTCTTAACTGTAGCATCTAGAAATAATTTGGAACATTATCCCAAGTGAACTTAATCTAATCTACAATCCTCAAACTATATTAAGCCAAACTCTATATTTTCTTTGCGTGTCTTCATAGAATAACTAGTATGCTAACATCAATGACAAACTCTATCATGATTGTAACAAAAAACCATTGAATTATATCTCCAACACTACTAGGATACTCCCCCATAGGAATAACATTAGAATGCATGCTAAAATTCATTGTGCAAAAAAAAATTGATAAAAAATAAATTAAAAAATATCGTCGCCTTGCTTTTTGTGCACAGGTCATACCACCTGGGTGCAAAATTTGTTTGCCTTAGAAAAAAATTTGTCCAAAATAAACAAATTTTATATGAAAATGGGGGTTTTTGAGTGCTTTAAGCTTCATTGTGATGTCTTTTTTGGCTCAAAGTGGCCCAAAATGAAAGTCTACCCTAGATCCAAATAAAAATCCTCTACAAAACTAGACCTAAAAAACAAAGTCAAACCTCTTATGAAGAGAACATGAGCATGAAATTTTTGAGCTCTAATACCACATTAAAGTTGATGAAATCTCAACCCCACATCACCCAAGAAAAATCTTGTCACAAAAAGAGAGGAGAAAAAGCTATGGAGGTTGGAACTGATAAATCCATAGAGGAGACATTCTTGATGAGAAAAAAATTTGCTATTAATTAATAAGTGAATGAATGACAAAGAGAGATCATCCTTATAAAGGAGATTAAAATCCTAAAAGGTAAAACCTAGGTTGCATGATAATAATTTATATAATAATTAATTATTATATGCCTAAATTTTAGCTTAAGTAAAATAGAGTTAGCAAGAAAACACCTTATACTCACACAATTAATATCTAGACTAAAAGTGTTGTCGACAAGTCAAAATGTTGATAAGTGTGCATTCATAATATTATAGGTACTTAATGAGGAGGTTGTTAGCATGAATTTTGATGGTATTCCTTTGGGGGAGTATCCAAAATATTAGAGATATTGTTAGCATGATTGACATGTTGTATTCATGACTATGTTTAACATTGATGTCAACATAGTATTATTTTTGTGAGAACCAGCAGAGTAGGAGACATTAAATGAGGTCATACAAACTGTGTATTGATGATGAGGTTAAATACAATTGAGGATATGTTCTACATTATGTCCTAATGAAATGGATAAGTGCATGTACAAAGAGTCAAAGACATGGTAAAGATATTAAAGAATTACAAAGGATAGTGTGCATATATAGTATCTAATAAGTGGCTTCCAATGTTTGGGTTGTATCTTCTAACCAAGATAGAATTGTGTGGAGATAAGTTAGATAGTGACAAAATATAGCCTGCTGATGAAATCAATGAGTGTGTAAGGTCAGAAGTGGCACGTGTGAGAATTTGTAAAGATTGTAAGTCGACAAGTATTGTGTAATTATAAAATGATTGTAATATCTTAATGAGGTCCTATCAAAATTAATTGGGAAAGCCTCACAGACAAATCAAAGGATTATTTTGAGGATATGGTATAAAGGAAGGTTATTTTCCTTTTAGTAAAGGAAGTATGCAAGTTTGAGTGATTGTGCAAGTGCAAATTGTACGCATGATATGAAAAGTTGGTAATTTTGTGTAAGCAATCCAAGGGATAAATTGGATGTGAAGTTTAAAGGTCTAGTATTGAGATCAAAAGACGATTGGTATGTTCAAGAGGATAAAGGAATTTGATATTATTCATTTATATTATTCTACAAGGAATAATAAAAAGATCAGTTAGAACAATTAGATTACATAATTGGATATCTTTATTCCAAGATGCTAAGATGATGGAAGATGAATCTGTAATAAGCTATATTGGTAGAATATAATAAATTATTGTACGAATTAAGTCTTGCAATGGATCTAAAATTGAATTTGATATTATTTGGAAGATCTTGAAAACTTGACACCGCCATTCAAAAAAATAACACAGATGATTGAGCTAGTGATATCCTGCAATGAAAATTTTACGAGAGAGACTCTGTTTGGAAGATTAGAAGTGACAGAAGTGAGATTGAAGCAATCTAGAGATCTACCTAGAGTGGAAACAACCTTTAGTGCATTAAGTGTTCATCCTTCTTTATCATGAAGTGCAAGCACTAGTGGAGACTATGTTAGCAATAGTAAATCTAGGTTTGAGGAGGATATAAGAATTGAAGAAGTAATTTCCCTACTTGTAAGGGGAGAATCATATGGTAAGAGAATTTTTAAATTTTGGACATGCAATGAATTTGGTTATTATCCTTCTAAGTGTCATAAAAGAGAGAAAAAAATATAAGAATAATTTCAAGTCTAGAAGGCCTAGAGATTGTTTGTATGCAAATGAATATATTAAGCTTGAAGAAAGAATTTAGAGTGAAAGTAATAATGAGTTAGGATTTGTAGATATAAAAGAAGAAAGTCTTAAAAGAGAAGTAAGATAAGAGAAAGCCATAGCTTTTTAGGTTGAAAAGAGAACTAATTAGATTGTAAATACTATTTATTTGCATCATATGACTGGAGAAATGAATAAATTTGTTAAGCTTGGTAATCATGATGGAAGGATTGTTAGAATTGGTAACAATGCAACTTGTCATATCAAGGGAATAGGATCTATTACTCTTGATGGAAAAACTAACACTATTGATGTTTATTTTTTTGATGGATTAAAGCATAACCTATTGAGTGTTAGATAGTTGGTTGGTAAAGGTTATCAGTTTCAATTCACATAGAAGACATGTAGTATCAAGGATAAAGATGGTAAGTTGATTGGCACTGGTACAAGATCTAGAGGTAATGTTTTTCAATTAAACCCTATAGAGATGGCATATTTGTTTACAAAGGTGGATAAAATTTGGTTATGGCATATAATATTTTTTCATATAAAGTTTGATAATATTGTGAAGGCTAGTAGTACATTTTTGGGTAGAGATTTACCTGGAATTGCGAAGCCTACTAAAATAGTGTGCAAAGAATGTGTTATAGCTAAGAATAAGAAAGTTTCCTTTCTTAGAAATAAGTTCACTACCACAAAAAAAATTTGAGATTGTTCATATAGATTTGAGTGGTCCTACAGAACAAGAGGATTCTACAGTGAAAGGTACTTCATGATTTTTATTGATGATTTCATTAGGATGATGCGGGTAGCATTTCTTAAAGAAAAGTATCAAGTATTTAAAAAAATTAAGTTTTTTAAGAATAGAGTTGAGAATGAATCTAGAGTAGAGATAAAAAAATTTAAGATTAGATAGAGATGGAGAGTTGACCTCTAATGAGTTTAAGACCTTTTGTAAAGTAAATTACATCAACAGACATCTATCAACATGCAAGACCCCTGAGCAAAATGAGTTTTCTAAAAGAAGAAATACCTTTGTAATAGAAGCAACAAGAGCTGTGATGTTTGAGAATGATGTATCAAAGGAATCTTGGAGAGAAGTAGACAATACAATAGTATACATGATGAACATAGTGCATTTTAGAAAAGGTACAAACAAGACTCCCTATGAATTATGGTTTGGACATGCACCCTCAGTAAAGTATTTCTAATTTTTTGGAAGTAAGTGTTACATAAAGAAAGATGATGATATTGGTAAGTTTGATGCAAGAATAAGTGAAGGTATGCTCCTTGGTTATTGATTAAAACACAAAGCTTATTGATGTTTTAATCAAAGAACTAAGACTATTGTTGAGTGTGCAAATGTAAAAGTGGATGAAAAGTTTGGATTTAAAGAGAAAATGTTGGATTATAATTTTGACAAAGAAGAAGATAATCCTAAACCTATTATACAAAATGTTGAAGTTTTCTTTGAGACTAACAATGATTCATGGAATGATGTTCAAATTTTTTGAACAAAGAGAAGAACCAAGATTTCAACCTAGAGAAGAAGTAATAATTCAAACACTAATGCCTACACCTAACAGGAATTTGACAAAGAATCACCCTACTAATAAGATTATTGGAAATAAAGAAAAATGAGTTATGGCAAGAAATAGAGTACATGAAAAATTGTGTTTAATTTATCAAGTTGAAGCAAGAAGTTTAGACGAGGCATGCAATGAAGGGGGAACTAGATCATATTATGAAGAATGAGACATGGGAATTAGTTCCTAGACCTAAAGACAAGAATCTTATAGGAAGCAAATGGGTTTTTAGGAAAACAATATGAATGAACAAGGTGAGGTTGTGCGAAATAAGTGAAGGTCGGTATGCAAAGGATATTTGTAGAAAGAAGTTATAGATTATGAAAAGACATTTGCTCCTATTTACCAAATTGAAGCAATAATAATGTTCTTGGATTATAAAGCAAGTAAGAAGTTTAAAATATACTAAAAGGATGTAAAGTCAACATTTTTGAATGGAGAACTTGAAGAAGAAGTCTACATAAAGCATTATGAAGTATTTCCATTGACAAAAGAAAAGGATATTGTATGTAGATTGATGAAAGTATTTTATGGTCGAAAGAAATCACCTAAAACCTAGTATGCAAGATTGGACAAGTATTTGGTAAAGTTGGGATTCACAAAGGTGTGACAAATATCAAATTGTATTTGAAAGAAATTGAGAATGGATTGTTGAATATTATGATATTTGTGGAAAACATAATATTTGGAGATAGTGATGAAGCAAGTGATGAATTTAATGATGAAATGAAGGGATGAGTATTATTGGTGAGATGAAATATTTCTAAGGTCTTCTAATTGTGAAGAATAGTGATGGTATCTTCCTATCATAGACTAAGTATTTAAAATACTTGTTGAAATGATTTGTCTTGGAAAGTTGTAAACCTATTGGTACACATATGATAACTAGTCACAAGCTATCTAGCAAAGATGAGACACCTACAGTTGAACAATAGAAGTATAGATCCATGATTGGAGGTTTGTAATACCTGATTGACACTAGGCTAGATATAGAAAATATAGTTGATATAGTAGATATATTTCAAGAAGATCATAGAGAAGTCTATTATGTAGCAGTAAAGAGAATATTCAAAAATTTGAAGGGAACACCTTATTTTGGTTTATGGTATGATAGATCAAGTGATTTTACTTTGTGTTTATATACTGATGCAGATTGGGTAGGCAATATGGATGACTAAAAGAGAACCAATGGTGGAGCATGTTTCCTTGGAGGAAGATTGATTTCTTGACTATGCAAGAAAGAAGACTATATTACACAAAGTATAATAGAAGGAGACTATGTAGCTATAGTAAACAATTGAAATTAGATTATATGGATGAAGCAGATGTTGAAGGACATTGGGATAGAGTTTTTAGAACCTATTATCATACATTGTGATAGTATGAGTATAGTAATAATGTCTAAGAATGTTGTGTTGCATTATAAGATTAAGCATATATACATTAACTATCATTATTTGAGAGAGAAAGTTGTAGAGAAAGAAATCAGGTTAGACTATGTGAATACACAAGAGTAGATGAGTACTTGTGAGGTATTCTTGGGGTTATGCCCCCACCTACTTATGATTAGATGATGCAAAGAGTGCATCAATCCAATGGTACAAAGATTTATTGTTTATTTGGATTGAATGATGATGATTCCTATATGAGGGAGTATTTGTGTTGAGAAGAGTCATCAAGGACTCTTGGTAGTTGGTATAGAATATTGTCTTTGCACTCTTTAGCTGGTTGAAGACTAGAAGATTGACATAAGGTTGCCTTTGTCATTGATGTCAATGGGGGAGAGATTTCATGAAAAAAATATTGTATGTATGGGGGAGAAGTTTTGTAGATGAAGAATGAGTTAAAATATCTTCTGACATAATGAAGAAGAGATTTTATAAATGAAAAATATCTTCTGGTAGTATAAAGGGAGATGTGTAACAATGGGTGAGAAGTACTATTGAGAGTGATTGATGTCAATGGGGAGAAATATTGATGTAGTATGAACAATTGATTTTAATCCATGTAAAATAGATAAGAATGGAGAGTTGTTCCTATAAGTTAGAGTGTGAACAACTGATGTTGATCCTAAGAATCAGGAAGCATTCATAGAAAAGTGTTCCTATAAGTTTTAGATTATACATTTTGATAACACAAGTAAAATTAGGTATGTCTAATAATCATGTGTTACATTCTAAGACTAATAATATATCCATTAAGTATCATGTTCCGAGAGAGAAATTTATAGAGAAAGAAATAAAATTAGACCATGTGAATACAAAAGTGTAGATTGTAGATATTTTTAGGAAGCCTTTACCTAGAGGTACATTTGAGTACTTGTGAGGTATCCTTGGGGTTATGCCCCTATCTACTTTTGAGAAAATGATTTAGAGAGTGTATTAGTCTAATGGTTTATAAAGCTTTGTTGCTTATCTAGACTCAATGTTGATGCTTCTTGTATGTGGGAGTATCTTTGTTGAGAAGAGTCATCAAGGTCTCTTGGTAGTTGGTATAGGGCAATGTCTTTGGGCACTAAAGATGGTTAAAGAATAGATGATCGACACATTGAATTATTTGTCATTAATGTCAATGAGGGAGATATTCCATGAAAAAAATCTCCTATGTATTGGAGAGAAGTTTTGTAGATGGAGAATGAGTTAAAATATCCTCTGACATAATCAGGAAGAGATGTCTAATAATGAGGGAGAAGTAATATTGAGAGCAATTCATGTCAATGGGGAGAAACATTAATGTAGTGTGAACAATTTATTTCCATCCATGTAAAATCGATAAGAATAACAAGTTGTTCACATGAGTTAGAGTGTGAACAACTAATACTAATCCTAAGAATGAGGAAGCATAGATAGAAAAGTGTTCCTATGAGTTTGAGATTTGATTGATGAAGATAATTTGAAAAGAAGAGAGCAACAACAACAACAATAGAAGAGTTTGGTTTGGTATTCTTCGAACTTATATTTTTTTTCATCTATGTTGCCATCAATACCAAAGGGAGAAATTGTTAGCATGAATGCTAATGATATTTCTTTGGGGGAGTATCCTAAGCATTAAAGAGATAGTTAGCATGATTAACATGTTGCATTCATGATTGTGTTTTTCATTGATGTCAATATAGTATTGTTTCTATAAAAACTAGTAGAGTAGAAGACAAAGAACAAGGTCATATGTACTATGTATTGATGATGAGGTTAAGCATAGTTGAGGATATGTTCTACATTATGTCCTAATGAAATCAACAAGTTTCCATATAGAAAGGTGAAGACATGGACAATATATTAAATAACTATAAAGGACAGTGTGCAGATAGATTATTTGATAAGTGACTTATGATGCTTGGATTCTATCTCCTAATAGAGATAGAATCATGATGAGTAAAGTTAGATAGTGATAGAAGGCAACTTGATGATGATGTGAATAAGTGCACAAGGTCAAAATTTGTACATGTGAGAAGTTGTAAAGAATGTGAGATGACAAGTGTTGTGTAATTGTAAAATGATTGTAATATCTTAATGAGGTCCTATCATGATTAATTGGGAGAGCCTCAAGGTTGACTCAAAGATTTTTTCTTGAGGATATGGTATAAAGGAAGGTTATTTTCCTTTTGATAAAGGAATTATGAAATTGTGGGTGATTGTTCAAATGTAAATTGTACAAGTGATATCTGAAGTTGGAAAATGTATATAAACAATCCAAGGGATTAATTGGATGTAAAGTTCAAAGATCTAGTATTGAGATCAAAAGAGGATTGGTTCAACCAAGAGGATAGAGGAGTTTGATATTATTCATTTCTATGATTTTTCAAGGAATAATATAGAGATCAATTGTATAGTGAGTTCAGTGATCTTACCCCTAAAGTTGTTTGGACATCGGGTCTATCTGCCTTCTATAGCTCCTAACAAGGTTGGAACAACTCCTAACATAGTTTCAAAGTCTCCTAAAAGGGATTGATATGTACTAAATGTATTTCATTGCCTCCAATAGAGTCCATCCTCTTACAAGGAACTTTTATATTAGTACATCATTTTTTAGGTACCATCCCCACTAAGGTTTTCCGTCTAATTAGGGGTTTACCTAGTTAACATATCTAGTGTTATTGTGTATTTATATATTCTTATGGTTGATGATTATATTATTCACATGGTTAATGATTAATAAGGTTGATAAATTTTTTAATAATTAGATAACTGATTCACCCCCCAACCTCCTAGTTATCTTGGTGGACTTTACGTTCTAACAGAGGTTCCTATACTATTTCTTATAAATGAAGTGAGATAAGATAAGGACAATATAGGTGAGGATGCGACTAGTTAATGGGGAAAATCTAAACAGTTAATTAATTCACTAATTTTTTCATTTGCATCTTTTAATTCTCTCATGTGGCATTTTTGTAATCACATTTACTCCTATAGAACTTCAAGTGAATATCAATGCCAAATGGGTGGAGTTTGAGCATGGAGTCTTTGCAAAGAATTATATTAAATTTTATTGAGGGTGCAATAGTTTCATCATTAAGAAATATTTACCACTTTCATTGTATATTGAGATATTATTTTTGTATCATTTTGTTTCATCTGCAAAAGTGTCTTCTTCACAAAAATGGATTATTGGCCACTGAACTTCAAAGTCATGTTGAATATTGTTGAGTGGGACCAGCCTTTTGAAGACAATATCTTAGATGAATAACTTGCTCAAGCTTTCATTCTTGATTTCTTACTATATTTCTCTGTTATCAAGCATACTTTTGGTAATGAGGCAATCTCATCTTCTAAATGTGTTTCATTTTTCCCTCACAACTTATGTTAGTTTTTCTTTCTAATATCATGGATATTGTTAGGTAACAATTTTTCCTTTTCACATATAATATTTTATCAATGAGAAAAACCATCAACATAGAAAATGAGTTCTCTATGAATAACTCCATGTGTTCTGAGGTACAACTTGTTGACAATTGGCTATATGTAGTGATGTAATTGTTGTCATTAATGGCAACACATGATGTGCATACTTGTAGTAAACCTCAAAAATAAAGATACTTAGCTTTTGGTACTCAGAAAATTGTCTAAATATGAAATTGGTTCACAACAGTACATTGTTCTATGTGTAAATTATTTCTAACATCATATTATGACTAGCGAAGTTAGATGGAGACAATAACATGTTTATGATGATGTGTATAACCTCCAACATCAATATGAATAGTACAGAAAAGAGATATTCACAATTTAGCTAGTGAAATAGAACAACAAAATTAAAGGAAAGGAATTGTTTTTTTTACAAAATAATTACTTGACCAATTAGGGTTGATATCCTAGATGTTTACTCTAAGTTGGAAAAGTATATTGCAGTCTTAGCCAGCCTAGCAAAAATTTGTGAAAAGGCATAGTATTTATGCAAAGGACATATTGCAAAAAGAAGTGTATATTTGTAATTGTAATAAGTGATATGTGAACTTTCTATGAAGTGATATATGTAAATTTTTTGAGATCCTAATTTTGTGATCTGAGATCAAGCTGAGGTAAGAGATCAGTCAAGAAAGAAGATACAACACTTGTATACTTGAGGACTAATTACTTGTTTGGGCAATGATCTATTTTTGTAATTGGAAGTGCATGTTTGGGTAGTGAGCTCTTCTTGTATCTACTATACTACAACTCCTAACAGGGTTGGAATCTCCTAATAGGGATTCAAAGACTCCTAACAGGGATTGTCTATACTAAATTTTCTCATTGAATCCTAATAGGTTCCATCCTCTAACAAGGAACATATATATCAGTATATCATCTAGTGGGTATCATCCCCACTAGGGTTTTCCCTTGGCCAAGGCTTCCCTAGTTAACAAAATATCATGTTATGAGTTCTCTTTATGCATGGTTATTATTTATGTTCAATATTACTTGTTTAAGTTCTTATGCATGGTTCAAAGTAATTAATAGTATCCAATTGGTGACAAAAGTTTGTAGAATATGGATTTACCACCCTCCTCTTAGTATTCCTTATTTCTAATAATTGGTATCAAAGTACAATTACTCATAAGAGGTTTGATAGCTTGAGTAAGATCCCTATGGATATAGAATAGTTGATGAAGAACCTTGAAGAGGCACTTGAACAAATTGATGTCCTTACTAAAGAAGACATAAGATGAAAGATAGATATGGAGACTCCAAATTATAAATTGGACAATTGAAGGAGAAGATTGAGCATCTCAAATCCAAGCCGAAATCTAGTGAATCTGAAACTAGTGATGATGAATATTCAAAATTGAAAATAGAGTACAAGATCTTGAAGCATGAATTAAGATTACCAATCTTAAGTTGAGTTTGAAGAATGATCCTAGGAAAGTTGAATCTGGTTTGAAGATTGAAAATTTTAGATCTTAGATAAAGTCTAGCAAAGAAGACATCTAAATTTGAAACATTGAAAGAAGATCATGAAGAACTTTGTAAGTACAACACTATTGTGAAAGGTGAACTAACATGTCTACAAAGATCATGAAGATCAGTCTTGGTTATTTATTTAACATGTCTACAAAGAAACCTAAGAGTAAATTAGATCCAAAGGAGAAAAATAAATTTGATGATAAAATTGAATCCAGTCAATCTTTTGATAAATCCAAAGAAGTTGGACAAGAGAAGACAACTAAGAAATTGGATGAACCTAAGCAAGTGGAATATCCTAAGATAATCAGGTATGAATTGAGAGGTAAATGTTTTTCATGTAATGGATTAGGTCATATGAAAATATATTGTACAAATAAATCATTTTATCATGTTACAAAATTTTACTATCATAATTGTAATGGTATTGGTCATAATGCAATTAATTGTAGGAAACCTAAGTATGATAATGATAGAAGAAATAGTAGAATGTCTAGAAACACTAACCCTATAGATAGAAGAAGATCTAATGAAAGGACATCAAGAGAAAGTAGACCTTATGAAGAAAGAAAGTAGATCATGTGTTATAAGTGTAACAAATTTAGACACATCACCCAGAATTGTCAAGAACCTATTCATTAGTAGGATCCTAGAAGAAGAACACTAGTATGTTAGTTATGCAACAACTTTGGACATACAAAAAAATACTATAGAATGGACACAAGCAATAATGGAAGAAATTTTAGAAATGTCAAAAGGAAACATGGAAGAAACTTTAGAAATAGAAGCAACAATGAAAGGAACTTTGGAAATGATGGAAGGAATTATGAAAGTAACTCCAAAACTAAGAAAGACAATGAAGAAAAAAAATGTAGTTAGTGAAATTTGAGAAGAACTTAATGAGGCATTTGTAAAAGGATTAGATATTTTAGGAGAAAAGTTAGATGATTCTGAGACAAGGAAATCAAAGTTAGCAATTGAGTTTGATTCAACCAAGTTGAATTAAGCTTGTTCACATCACTAGAATTGGAAACATCATTTAGAGATCGAGCTACTCATAGAGAGGTTGAGAGAACATGTATTATAATATGTTTGGACTATAGTTAAGCTCTCTTATAATTTGAAACTTATTGGAACAAGTTAGGAAGGAAATAAGAGCTACCATTAGAACAAAGATAGTTCACTGCATGAAAAAAGATGAAATCTATGTTTCTACAGAAAATTTTGTGAAGCAAAGTCTTATGGAGCATTGTCATGATGAAAGGAAGCTAAGGTGAACCTTAGATAGAATTCAAAGATTGGATAGTTGATCTTGAGAAGATATTCAATTTTAGAACAAAATAAACATCTTTTTTGGTTGAGAAAAGTATGCAATTAATGCAAGTTCTAGATGAATTATAGAGTAAAAACTTGATTATTTATATATTGCAATCATCTCAAAAGCTAAGAGCACCCAGAAGAAATTTGGAAAATTGATTTTGAGCAAAACCATACTCTGAAAAAGGTATTTTATCATTCTCCACACATAAATTCTTTGGTAAATTTGGTGTAATCATGGATATGTCCATTGTTCAGAATGTTGAGAATATTGAGAGACCCAAATTAAAGGTTGTTCCTATGAAACCCTTAGAGGAAAACCCTAATTTGACCTTATCAATTATTTTAGACAATATAGTTTTCTTGGAAGATGTAGGAAGCTACCTATGTAGTAAGTTTGAAACCATTGGAAGTGAGTTTATGAACAGAGAAATGGAAATTGTTTTCAGTCACGATATGACTATTAAGCCTAGATATGAGCATCTGAAAGACTTAGACTTAGTCAAATATAATTTCTCCCATGAACTTGATACTAAAGAATGGAAATAGATCATATTAAGCAAAATTCATAATGGAAAGATTTAGATGGGAGACAACGTAGTTGACATCTCTATCAACCTTATTCATGAGGTCACTAGTCTTAGCAAACAAGGCAATGTACCTATTGTTAGAAAGTAGTTAAGAAAAAGGTTGAAAATTATACTAAAGCAGTCTACAATGTTAAAGCAATGGTGGTCAGCACCATCAAACAACATGATATAAGATTCTTGAGCAGAATAATTGCATATTCTCTATGTGCAAGTTCTAAAAGTGATGAGTTGTCAGTAGGATTAATTTATGAAACTTATAAGATATGTGTTAAGAAAGGACAAGTGAATTTGAGTGAAATTATGAGAGTAAAACTTATTTAAAACTTAGAGAAAATTAAGAGAACTAGGAATGGTCTATTTAGATTCTAGTCCTTGATTAATCATATTTTCTTTAATGTACTTAAGAGATTTCCATTTTTATTAGTTATTGATATCACGAGTAGTGAAAGATGCACTATGGACAAGATAAAAAATGTATGTAGAAGGCATCCAATAGAGAAAATCTTGGATAAAGAAAATTTGATCATGAGAACATTTCAAAATGAGATGAAACAATGATACATACTTGCCCTTGCAATTGTTGACAGATTTAAGAATGATAAATGTTTTATGGTGGACACTGACCTAATCTATATTGAAGTAGTAGAACCTCATGAAAAATTTCTTGAGCCTCTAGTTTATGAATTGAGCGATGATATAGCTATTAGTTATATTAATTTTCTATTAAATACAATATAGATCAAGCATCATATAGATTTGGAATGTATGAGGAAATAACCTAGTCAACCTACCAAGCATCATTAGAAAAGGCATCTCATAAGAGGATTGCATCTATAATGAAGAAATTACTATTGGAGGTCGGTATGTTAGAAGAAGAATCAAAAGAAGCTAAAAAAAACTATCTCCAAAATGAAACAAAATGGTGAACAAGGTGTAATGTATGTGACACCTCTTTCGGTTGGCCAAGCATCCAATGTATCCATTGCATAAACTCCAACAAAATAGAGCATCCCATATGCTACTGTATTAGTTGACCAGCCAAGTGAACCTAAGAGGAATTTTGAAAGGCTAGTAGAGATTGACAAGTCTAAAAGAGTTAAGAAACAAGCTACTGGACCTAAGAAAATAAAGAAGACATTGTTGACAATTGAGGACTCTAGTGATGATGAAGAAGAAGAGGAACTAGAAGAAAAACAACTAGAGAAAGTCATTGCTTCTAAGTAGCCACCAAGTAAAACAAGGCAACCATGGAAACCTAAGAAAGATAAAATCAACACAACCATTGTTAATGAAGGAAAATTTGTACAGATGAAAAAGTTCTATGATTTATACAATGACAATGAGAAGGAACAAATAGATATCTCTACTATGAGATCTATGATCCTTAATAACTTTAAACTTGAGAGTATTAAAGACATGATGAATCAAAAATTCTATAAAAAACTTGTGGTTAAGAAGGCACCAGTTCATGAAGAAGACATGAAACTTCAAAATTCAATGATGAGGACTATGTGTAAGCTAGATGATGAAGATGAAATCAAGAAATTCATGAAGAAACTAGCACCTTACTTGCAAAGTAAGATGAGTCCATTTTTGTGGAAGGAGAAAAGAATGTTAGAAGAAGTGAAACTACAACAACCATCAATGAAATGATGAGTGAGTTAAAGTCTAGAACCAACTACTGCAGAGAAAACCTAGAAGTGTCAGTAAGTGGTGATACTATGTAGATTGATCAAACAAACATTACTGTTAACATTGATGAAGATCCATTCAATCAACCTAGGCCCCATTCTAAAGATATTTAGGATCAGTTGAAACTAATAGAAGTAGATAAAAGGTAGATAGATGAAGAAAAGAAGAAGATCAAAGAAGCTAAAATTGCTTGAAGAAGAAAAGAAGTAGAAAGAAGTTGAAAAAAGGAGAGAAGAAGAAAAAGAGAAAAAGTTGGAAGAAGAAAATAAAGAAAGAGAAAAGGAAGAAAGAGAAAAGAGAGTAAGAGAAGAGAAGGAAGAAGAAGAGAGAAAATCTAAGAAGGCAACAAAGAAGAAGCAAAAGGAAGATGAGGTGAAAGCATCTAGCTCATCCTCTCCTGTATCTCTTTCTAACCTTAGAGGTGATGATGATAATCAATCCAACTTGATATCATCCTTGAAATTTTTTTTTAAGAAGAACAAAAAGTCTACAGAGAGCACTAACGAAGGTGATTGATAGATTACAGAGCACCCACATAGCCAAACACATTGACGTAGATCCAAAATAGAGAGCTCAAGTAGTTATAAAATCATTTGATGATGAATTTAATTTTTTTTTGAATGTTACTAAGTCCAAGGCTCAAATTTCACATGATGTTAATCCTTTTATCACCATTTGTTAGAATATTCATAATGATTGGCCGAGTCTTGATACTTGTACCAAGGAACTCCAAAGATGTCAACAAGTTGGCAAGGTAATATACATCAAATTTACTTTATCTCATATGTTGACCAAAGATTGGGATAGAAAGATTCAAGGGAAGTTGAGAGAGTTGGAAGCTCTAACTAGTTAGATATAGCTAGAGTTGATGAGTTGGAAGGACAAGTTGTTGGTGTTCACTTAGACATCATGAAACTAGAACATGAAAAGGATCTAATTGTGAGAAGACTATTATAATTTGGAGAATATATTGCTCTAAAGATATCAGCCATTGAGAGACAATTGGAAGAATGTGTCAAAGCTAAAGACACTTATGCAAGCTTCACCTCCTCTGGCCTTAATGCATTTGAGATTGCATCATATTCCTTATGTGCATTGCTCACCATTGTTGAAGTAGAAAAGGGCACTTGGGCAAAAGGTATGAAAAATATGAAGGTAAATTTTGATGATTGTATGAAGATTTTAATAGCTTAAGGCAGTGAGACAATGTTTTGACAATATTTTGACAAATCTTTGATAGTTTTTGGACTTTCTAACCTTTCTCATTGATGTCAAAAGGGGAGAAGTTGCAAAAGAAAATTGTGTAGTAAGTTATGGATGTAGAAATCATATGTAGAAATTAAGAAATTAAGAATTAAGAATTTGTAATATGAATTATATGTAATGTAATAAATGATAAGTATTGTAAGTTTTTGTTAAGGTTTTTTCACTTAGCCAATTTTTCTTACTTTGTTGCCATCAATGACAAAGGTTGAGATTGTTCAAATTTGGCTATATGAAGTGATGTAATTGTTTTCATTAATGGAAACACATGATGTACATACTTGTAGTAAACCTTAGAAATAAAGATACTTAGCTTTTGGTACTCAGAAAATTGTCTAAGTATGAAATTGGTTTATAGCAGTACATTGCTCTATGTGTAAATTTTTTCTGATGTCATATTATGACTAGCAAAGTTAAAAGGAGATAGTAACATGTTTATGATGATGTGTATAACCTCTGACATCAGTATGCACTATACGAAAAAGAGATATTCACAATTTACCCAGTGAAACAAAACAACATAATTAAAGGAAAGGAATTATTTTGTTTACAAAATAATTACTTGACCAACTAGGACCAACATCCTAGATGTTTAATCTAAGTTGGAAAAGTATATTGTGGTCTTAGCCAACCTAGTAGAAATTTGTGAAAAGGAATGGTATTTATTCAAAGGACATATCGCAAAAAGAAGCATAGAATTGTAATTGTAATAAGTGATATGCGAACTTTCTGTGAAGTGATATATGTAAAGTTTTTGAGAACTTGATATTATGATTCAAGATCAAGCTAGGGTTAGAGATCAGTGAAGAAAGAAGATACAACACCTATATGCCTAAGGACTAATTATTTGTTTGGGCAGTGAGCTCTTCTTGCATCTATTGTACTGCAACTCATAAAAGGGTTGGAATCTCCTAGAAGGGATTCAAAGTCTCCTAACAAGAACTCTCTATATTGAATTTTCTCATTGACTCCTAATAGGGTCAATCCTCTAACAAGGAACATATATATCAGTATATCATCTAGTGGGTTTCATCCCCACCAGGGTTTTTCCTTGGCCAAGGTTTCCCTAGTTAACAAAATATGGTGTTATGAGTTCTCTTTATGCATGGTTATTATTTTTGTTTAGCATTAATTTTTTACTTTCTCATGCATGGTTCAAAGTAATTAATAATACTTTCTTATGCATGGATCAAAGTAATTAATAATATCTATTTGGCAAAAAAAGTTTGTAGAATATTGATTCACCCCCTCTCAGTATTCTTTATTTCTAATACAACTCCCTCACAAAATAATAGACAATGATTCCTTTACTTTTAAAGAATAAAATAGAATGTGATATTTTAACTAGAAATAATTAAAGGCATCTAGAATACTTTCCCATTAACATGTCAAAGAATCTTTAAGTAAGATTAATTGAAGGATAAGCCTTAAGAATTATAGAATAGAAACTATTTATGTATTGATCAAATCAATTGAATACAATAATTTAGATGATATTTTTTAGGCTAAAAAGAATAAGCTATTATAATCATATTCAATTCCATGTGAAATTAGCCAGATTACCAAAGAAACTATAATATTTCAGGCATATAATATCACAACATGAAGAACCAACCAATCCATCATCATCACTTCTATTAACCATATGAAAAATGTCACATTCGAAAGGAAGTAACAAAATAACTATCTTTTGAATATGTTCAAAGAGTTGACTCCCAAAAAGTTGATTACAATAGCATATATAGCCACTTAGAGCTAAAAGTAGTTTTTAAAACTAACCCCCCAAATAGTAACTGGAAAAGAAAACTTAATAGAGTTCAAATCTAAAATAGGCTAAAAAAAAAATATCACAATAAGAATATTTGTTGAGGGCCTCTATAGTTAATCTAATTTCCAACAATACTAGTTGGATTAGCTTGGTACTCTTGATTCATGAAACCATTCCCACCAACTTACTTCCATTCTTTGTGTGCCACTTGGAAATTGATGATGTCCTTTTGTTGAGGGATTCCTAGTTGTTCATTTCTGAGTTTCAAGATAGGAATTATCATATGAGCATGCTCCACCTTTTTATCCTACACCACTAAGTGCTCATCACAAATGACCATCATGGCAGCTTCTTGAGCTATGGTAGAAAATTTGTAATTGAGACCTCCTTTATCTCTTTCATAGTCTTTAATTTTTTATGGCAAGCATCTCCTATATCCTTTAAGTATTTTTAGGTAGGTCCTCATTTCCCATAATCTTGACATCTATGCAATTGATGTCATCATCAAGAATTTTTTTCAGGCCTTCCAATTCCTTTACAAGTTTTGAAAATTCATCTAAGTATTGCTCAGTCTCCATGTTCCTCCATTCTAGATTGGTCCTAGATACATATAGAAAATCAACACTTATGTTGGTGTTCAACTTTTCTAATAAAAACATGTCAACCCCATAGTCTTTAACCTCGATGATATGGGTAATGATTTTGCCACATTTTTCTTTTTCTTCTTCCTCGGTGCTCAATTTGGACTCTAGTTCAACCATTATATGATGGCTACCCTTGTCTTAGATAGATGAGTAAGGTAATTGGAATCCTTCCATATTCAACTAGTAACTCTCACATGACCTACATCCAATATTTTCATGTCTATGGCTCTACTCATAGGTTTGAGGCTAGTCTTGTCTATGGTATAATCCTAGGGTGTGATGTGGCTCTTATCTATGAGAGGTTTATACACATCATTGAACCAAATATCTATTTTCTCATCAATATCAAGAAAATTCTCTATTTTGGGCTTGTTTCTCTTAGGGGTTTTGACTAGGAATTTCCCCACCATATCTTCATTAGAGACATTCATAGGAACTATGTTTCTTTTCTCACTAACAGACATATCAAACTAGTCTAGTGTGGAAGGATTAATTTTGGATAAAGGTGTATAAAAAATAGGGGATGTTGTAGTAAACATTGAACCTAGGGTGTTATCACCATCCAAGGTTTGTTGGGTGTTTTGATCAATAGCATCAATTGCTTTTTTGACAATAGAATCAACCACAACTTTAATACCTATAGGTTCTTCACTAAAATTTCTTGTAGTGATTCATTGAACCTTTATCCTTTGAGTATGTGAATGGGTTCACATTTTTGTTGTAATACCCTAAAATTGGCACATTGCCATGCTAAACCAATTCTGGTCTATTTGATCAATCCTAAGTCCTATTTTACTAGGCAATTCTAATTCTGATAATCTCTACTTAACCTAAGTGTCAAATGTAGAAAATCATTAATTTGTATTAATCACTTACTTTAGCTAATTCCTAATTACTCACTGGATTGGCTAAATTAACCTTTTAATTGAATTAATTGAATTATAAGTCCTAGTACTTTAATTAAATTAAATTCACCCCTTTAGATTAAAAATGAGGAATTGAATATATTTGACTTAATTAATTATCCTCATTCTAATTGTTTAATTTAATTATTCAATTGATTAGAATATTCAATTATGAGGTCATGTTCAATTTTAATTAAATTAAATATCTTCTCCAATATTCTCTCTTCAGTTTAGAAATGAAAACTCCAAGTTGACTAAAATTAAAAAAGGAATTAAATTAGTTAACTCCTTAATCCAATCAAAATAAATTAGTTAACTTCCTTTTCATAAGGAAACGTTCCATTCTAACTGAATCTCATTTCTAATCTTGACTGTTCATATTAATTAATCTCAATTGTTGATTGATTTTGGGAATTCTATTTAAGAGACCTCCAATTCCTCATTACAGAGGTTGAATTGAATTGCATTGAATTACTGTTAGAATAGATACTCACTTGCTTAATACTTTCATAGCTTTTGTAATTGCTTAGTATTAATATCATATACAATTAAAATGCACTCATTTAGTGTAATTTTCTTTTCTTACTTTTAGATTAAAATGCATATCATTTAGATTAAATGTACTATCATAGGGTTGCATAAATCCTTCATACTAGAGGTCTAGTTGCCTACTTCTCAGTCTGAGAGAAAAGGAAAAATCCTTCTAGTTCAAAGGCATCAAGTCACACTATTGGATTACTTAGATGAATAATTCAATCTTCATTTTGGGATGATCTCTCAAGTAATGACCGTGTTAAAGTGTGTGAGAGTATTAGAGGCCCTCATTTCACATATACATTTTTGGTGCCCATAGTGGGGTCGAGAAATCAATTTTTTTGGTCTCATCTACTTTATTTTGTGCATTTTTAATGATTTTGTCTCATTCATCTATATAATTTTCTAGATTTTCATGTGAGAAATCTCATTTTTGAATGAAGAACTAAAGATTTTTCCCCTTTCATTGCACTTCCTCATGCAAAAAAGTGCATAAATGCACAATTTCTCACATGGTGAACATCATTTTCTTACGTGGGCCTATGTAAGATTTTGAGCAAAATTTTGCAACAGCACATGCAAAATATAGATTTCCAAAATTCAGTTTATCATAATTTTTGACTAACAATTTTCTCTGAAGCATTTTCTTTCAAAATTTTGGTTTTCTATAACATAATAGTGGTTTGCAGGATGCTTGACAAAGATAACTTTATCTAAAAACTTCAAACATGTACTGACTATGTGATTGTAGGATACTTGTCAAATATATGCATGTTGAAGGCTTATTTCAAACCCACTCAAATTGTCAGGTCTTCTTTTTGCTTTTCACACATAGTATAATTAGGGCTTATGAACTTCCTAGGGTGCAAGATAGGGGAATAGGGGAGTATGCTCTTTACTACTTGGAAGTGATGCCCAAGAGTAAATCAAAAACCTAGAAGCCTCTTAAAAACAACACCTAAGGGAGACAAGCAAGTTATTGGTTCTCTAGTATGAGTCTTTTCTATAAAGTGATGATGATTTCCTTTTACGGAATCAAAATCTTGAGAAAGTACAAGTATGGATTGATTAAACTAACTCGATCATTAACATGTCTTGCATGTTTGGGTGAGGTGATGAGGTAGAGGAGTATGCTATTTCCCCTTGAAGGAAATTAGAAACTTGGACCCTTAGAACTAAACCACTAGTCTAAGTCAACCCTTAAAGGGCCTGTCGAAGTGATCCAACCTCTAGGAATGACCCAAGTGATCAGACTTCTCTCACCAGATATTCCAACTCACTATAATAAATAAGCTTTGTAGAAAATAAGACTCCAAATCCATATTGATTTCCTCTTCTTCATTGTGATATCACATATCAAGAAGAGGCTCTATCTGTTGCAGTGGCTGACAGTGGTCCTAGTCTTGTTAGTCTAGTGTGTACATTTTTAGATGTTGGTGTGGACTGATGGCCTCAACTTCACTTATGAAGTCACTAGGGGTTAATATGAATGGAAGTCAAGTAAAAACCTCTTAGTTAGTTGCTACTTGGTTCACCTCTAAAAGGGGGCATAATCTCTGTGCAAGGAGGGGGAAGAATCTCTCATGTAGATTACTCACCATAGGCAGGTACCTGGGTGTTAGAAGGTAGTATATGTGCTTGAACCATGCCACAAGAATGTTCATTCAATGTATATGTTATTGAGCCCTTGGAATACACCAAAACGGGTGCCCTGTAGTGGGGTGACACGATTGTGTGAGTTAAATGCATGCACATAAGTTGTGGGACAAAGGTTATGCTTCCTCTACCATTTTTGGTTTTAGGGATAAAACATATTTTTTATTGAGTCTTTAAACTTGTCCAAACCTATTAAAAAAATTGAAGGTCAGGACCCCCCCATTTCACCGAGTTTCTTTGTCCTCAGTTGGATTGTTTGCGACTACTGCTTGCTTTCTATGGTATTTGAAAATAAATTATCTTGTTCAAAACTAAAATGTTGTTCAACAACTTGAAAACCATCTTGCTATCTATCTAAAATTTGTCAAAAAAACCAATAATCTATGTAGAACTGTCCAAAACCTACAAAACCTCTTCAAAATTCTATCTTAGTCATCAGTTTGGTCCCTATTTTCGTGCCCAATTTTGCAAAATTTTGCGCAAGAACCTTTTAGTCCTCATTTCTTTGCATTTCCCTATCTAATTCCTCATGTAATCCTTTGCAAATCTCCATGTGAGGTCTTGTAGACTACTATCCTTTTTGTCAAATTCTATTTTTTTGTCAAACTAGAACATCCACGTGCAACTTTGAACAAGTCCTCATATGAGAAAATTGGTCCAAAATTGTTGTTCTGAATCTTTGAATCCTTCTTTGAGTTTCCTCACATGGTTCCTTGAGAATCCTTGCATGGGATCTTGTCTTAAAATTGTCAAACTATTTTATCAAGGCTATCTATGCTTTAAGTCGGGTCTTTTATCTACCACATTTTACCTCTTTTCTATCTGCAAATAGTGTTAACAATGGCTTCTTGCTTAGCTAACAACTTGTGACCTACATGCAAACTAGTCTCATCTCTTAGTTATTTTGTCCTTGTCCTTTTGTGTTTGTTATAATTTGTGTCATGATAGTCATAATCTTTGGCTATTCTAGCCACTACTCAGATGACTCATACTATAGTATACAACACTCTTATCTTGCTCTTTTTGAGACTACGTTCTAGTGTGGTCCTTA
Source organism: Cupressus sempervirens (assembly GCA_028749045.1). Classification (NCBI taxonomy): domain Eukaryota; kingdom Viridiplantae; phylum Streptophyta; class Pinopsida; order Cupressales; family Cupressaceae; genus Cupressus; species Cupressus sempervirens. The sequence continues at coordinate 114,050,057 of CM053791.1, read as the reverse complement.
TCTAGGTTTTTTCTTTTTGTCCTTGTTTATGAATATCAAAACAAGAAGTGGAAACATGTTTTATCCCATTAGACTTAGATGAGGTAGAGCTAGGGGTCATAATCATAGAAGAGGTCACTTTCTAGTTTATACATGTCTATCTCTAGTTCATCTAGTGAGGAGTCTTCACGATCTCCTTCACCTATCAGATCACCTCATGTTTAGAAAATGTTCTCTATAAACTTACAACAAACCAAGAACCCATTTTATCAAGAGGATCCCAAAACTAGAAAAGGTCATACATCTCCAAAAAACACAATTGAATTCTTATTCTGAGGACCTTTCCAACCAACATACACTAAAACTTATCACATTCCTACAATGGTTGATTAAGAAACCAAACATGGAGAACATAGTAGAGACCAAGATCAAAATAGGAATGAAAAACATAAGGAACCTCTTCTCACTAATGAAAATGAGGAAGAATACAAATACTTCCTAAACACATCAAAAAATGTCATAAAGACAAAAACTTCCAAAAAGTCATGGAAATCCTGCTTAATGAAGAGAAAGAGAAATACTTTCTCAAACTTGGTCAAGAGGGAGCCAAGATACCTCATCACTTTAGAGTTGAAACTATCATTACACCAGAAGAGGAAATTGAAATGTCCAAATTGCAAAAATAATAGAAGATCATGCAAGAACAATTAGTCCAAATGATACATGATAAAGATAAACCTACGAAAATATACAATCTAGATGCTCTTTGTCCATTCCCTTTTGACAAGAGCATAGACATGCCTCCTTTTCCAAGAGGAGTTGAGTTACCTAAGTATGATAAGTACTTTGGAGCTACTGATCCCCAAGATTATTTGCGGAATTCAAAGCCTTGTCTATGGAATTTATGCATAATTAGACATATCTCATGTGTCTATTCCCTAGAGTCTAGGTGGTTAGGCTATGGAGTGGTTTTCACACTTGCCTACTGGTATCAAAATGTTTGATGATATTTCTAACATGTTTGTCCAATAGTACTCTCACAATATAGAACACCTACTTAAAATTTGAGACTTGTGTAAACTTAAATAGAAAGTTGGGGAACCTTTTCTCACATTCATTCAGAGATGGAGACAACTTTACACCAAATATTCATGAAAGATTCCTTAAATAGAAAAGCTTGAGATCTTCACTAATAGTCTCCTACTTAATATTGGGTATAGAATTTAACTTCAAAGTCCACACACCTTTGAAGACATGGTCACATGAGCTATTTGTATAGAGGAATTCATGGTCAAAAAGGGTGAACTAACCCTTCAAAGGGACACAAAAGAAGGATCCACCTCTAATAAGGACAAATCAAAGTATGTGAACAAAAACTGAGAGGTTGTGCATGATGGAGTTGTTGAAAACATTATTTCTACCTTGGCTAAGGCAACCTTTAATCTTACAGACAATCTCAAAGCATCCAAGAATGTTGAGAAACCTCCTTCTAACAATAAGACATTTGGGAAAAAATTGAAGAACACATCTTTAGTCTCACACCCAAAACAAGAATATACACCTCTTGGTGAATGTCTAGATGTGGTCTACAAGACCTTCTTACAAAAAAAACTCATCTCTCCATTGCATAAATCTCATCCTTATGATCTAAAACCATGACCACCATGGTGGAATGAAACCACATTTTGTGAATATTATCAGAACAAAGGTCACAAAACTAGCAACTGCATCAACTTGCATCACAAATTCCAAGACCTAACTAATGATGGTGACATTTTTGTGGATGGACATAAAAAAAATACATATCAAAAGGCTTTCAAGGAGCCATTCCTAACTTATGAAAAAGGAGAAAAATCAAAACAAAAATCTCATAACAAGATCAACTATACGTACTCTAATGATGATGATGAGATAGTCCACATGGTTGAACCTATGGATGCTAATTATTGTGATGTTATCACCATCAAGGGAAAATAAGACAAAACTAAACCTAAGACACTATTTGTATTAAGGTCCCTACTTCCAATACATTTGTCTATGAACCATCACAATCTTGTGCCAACACTGTTACACATTCTCGTACTAAGTTGGTACTCAAAGGCCCTGCACCTTCTACTCCTAATCTAGAAAAACACAAAGAAAAACCTCTTGCTGGTCTGTCTAGCAAGGGAACAAAACTTGAATTTTTTTTTTTGTGGCTACTAGCTACAGTATCCTCAATTAGTTACACTAAAATAATGCACAAATCATGATATTTGAGCTACTCAAAATCTTACCTGCTCATAGGCAGATTCTAGACAAAGCCCTCACGGTGGCAAATGTACCTCAAGATCTTGATCTTGAGAGGTTCCAATCTATGGTAGGTCATTTGACCTCACCTTACTATATTATTTCTCTGAGAAGGATGAAAATTGACTGAGTCATCCATGTAATCAACCTCTACACATTGAGGTCATGATACACTAGAAACATGTATGTCACATGCTCATTGATAATGGATTTGGTTTAAACATTGTCTCTATTGCTCTGCTCAAACAATTGGACTACTCTAAAGAGTACATCAACCCTCATCGCAAGATAACTATCAAAGCATATGATGAAGTTAAGAAAAAAATATTTAGGTCTTGTGGTGTTGCTTCTCTACATTGGTCCTGTAGAAAGGGATGCCACTTTTCAAGTCCTTGATATTCCCTTGGCTTACAATACCTTTCTAGGAAGACCATGGATACATGAGATGTAAGCTATGCCTTCCACTTACCATCAATGCATAAAATTCCCATTTCATGGCTTTAAAGTCATCATACTTGAAAGTACTAGATATACCTATAATCTACTAAAAAATTTGTACCTACTAATAGGGAATCTATAGACCATCATGATAACAAGTTGAAGAAAATTGAGAAATCACTCAAGTTGAAGGAAACTAGAATGGGTGAATATCACATAGAACCAATTTTGTCTTTGACACCTCTTCTTGAGTCTCCCCACCATTATGGGAGACCATCTGAAGTGAAGAGGTCATTTGTGCTGACATCTCAAACTAATTATAATGGTAATTTTGTCAAAGCTACTATCCCTCTAGAGGATGAAAGTGAAAATAGAGCCATTGTTGCGTGGACCTACAAAGAAGAGACTCTAGTTGATGTCATAGAACAGTCTCATGAAATTACTCTTGAAAAATATGGTCCTGGTCTTAGACTCATGAAACACTTTGGCTACAAGGGAATTGGCCCTACTGGATGCAACACAAATGATCTAATTGATCCTATCAAAGTGATAGCTAGGAGGGATTGAGACACATCTGGTCTAGGTTTCAAGAAGATTCCCTTCCATCTAGGGGTTAAAAAAATTCATACTAGAACTTGAGAATTCATTTGAACATTAATCACAAGATGAGTTTGATGACAATGAAGACAATGTTGATGATGAGGATCCTTATCCTTATCTAATTTCTAATGATCTAGCTAAATTATTTACAAAACCATAAGACTTTGTACCATGGTCAGTACCATGGATGGTGACAGTGATTCTTCTAATGATACTACTAATTCACATCATACCCAACAAGAACAAGGAGAGCCAAGTCATGCTTTACGTATTGAGTACCTTTGTACAAATCTAAATGATGGAGAGTTTTTTCCCATCATTGTTGGGGAATTCTATAGTCTATCTCCATGCAGTACATATTCTTGAGAGTATGAATTTGATTCTCTCAGAAGCAACTACAAAAAAAGACATGGATCAAGTTCATGTCTATGAAAACCCCTTGAAGTAGGTGAATCATCTAGGGTTAGGTCGGATGATTCCTATCCAACTAGTGTCCTTGAATCTTCAATTAATGACATTAGTGCTCAAAGGTATTCGAACACACTTGTGGACAAAGCTGCTCTAGGTCTCAAATTTCTTGTCCAAGTATTTAATGATTATATTGTGAATGCACTTGAACCTACCACATCTTTTTCACTTACCTATCCCAAGCTCATAGATTGGAATGCCAATGCATCTAGTGAAGTCCTTACTTTATAGAATGACTATGCTCTTTCCTACTACTTAAATGCTATCAAACTAGTAATGCCTTCTACTATTGAATAGAGTGTTAACATGACTGAAGATGAAATCAAATATATTAATCATACAATAAAAAATAAAAGAAATAGAAGATTTGATGGTGAAAACCACATTGTGGTAGTGTCAGAACCTAAAATAGTAAAAATAAAAGACATACCCAAGGGTGAAAACTTCTCTGAGGTGCCTACTGATGAGATATTTGATGCACTTCCTAGTTATTTTTAGGAATTATCATCAGTGTTGATAGAATGAACATAACCAATCAACTTGGGAATAGAGGAACAACCTCACATGATACATCTTGCATAGTCACTATCTCTAGAAGAAAAAGAGAAATTCATTTCTTTCTTCCAAGAGAAAAAGATAAACTTTGCATGGACATACTCAAGCATCCCAGGATTAGATCCTAATCTCATAATGCATCACTTGTCTATTGCACTAGGAGTTAAACTAGTCAAATAGAAACTAAGGAAAATGCATGCTCATGTTGCATTATTAGTCAAAGTTGAAATGAAAAAGCTTTTGAAAGCTGGCTTCATCCACACTTTTGATTATGTTGAATGGATATCAAACATTCTTTCGGTCTCCAAGCATGACAAATCTATCAAAGTCTATACAAATTTTTGAGATATGAAATTAGCATGTTTGAAGGATGATTTTGCACTCCTTAACATTGATATGATAGTGAACACGATGATAGGATATGAAATGTACTAACTCATGGATGGATTTTTTGATTATAATCAAATCAAAATTGCACCAGAAGATTAGGAAAAGACTGCTTTCACTTTTGCATGGGGAACTTTATGTTGGAACATGATATCATTTGGTCTTAAAAATGCTAGTGCCACATATCAGAGGGCAGCTACTACAATTTTTCATGACATGATGCATAAAAATGGAAGACTATGTGGATGATACCTTGGTTAAGAGCGCAAAATGTAACACTCACCTTCAAGATTTGGGATCTATCTTGGATCGCATGGAGAAATTCAGTTTGAGACACAAACCTAAGAAATACACATTTGGCATAACATTTGGAAAACTACTTGGCTATATTGTGCCTAAAAAAGGAATCAAGGTTGATCCAGAGAAAGTTCAAGCAATCATTGATATGCCTCCATCTCATACTATTAGTCAGATGAGGTGCTTGCAAGGAAGACTTAAATCCATTTGTAGATTCATCTCACGGTTGGTGGATAGGTCACAACTTTTTACCAAGACTCTACATAAAGGTGTGGAATATAATTGGAGTCAAGATTGTGATCAGAGCTTAACACAAATAAAGCAATACTTGGCTAATCCAGCAATCTTGATGCCTCCCATCTGTGGAAAGCCTCTGATTTTATACATCTTAGCAATAGAGACATCTCTAGGTATCTTGCTAGCTCAAGAAGAAAATGATCACAAGGAAAGAGCTATTTTCTATCTAAGTTGTATGTTGATCTCCAATGAAATGAATTATGGTATCATTGAGAAGGCTTTCTTGGCAGTCATCTTTGCTTCGCAAAAGATGAGACACTACATGCTCACTCATACTACATGACTGGTTGCTAAAATTGATCCACTGAAATACTTACTCAACAAGAAAGCTCTAACATGGAGGTTAGCTAAGAGGGTCATGATCTTGAGTGAGTTTGACATTTAGTATGTTAAATGAAAGGCTATCAAAGGATAAGAGATCACTGATTAGCTAGCAAAGGCACCAATGCAAAGTTTTCTTATGCTAAACATTGACTTTCCTAGTTAATCAATTCTCATGCTTACACACCAAACTTGGGTGATGTTCTTTGATAGTTCCTTCACAAAATAGGGATCTAATGTTGGGCTATTGTTTATGACACCATAGAAGTATTCAATCCCAAAGGCATACAAGATTTTGTTTCCTTTTACAAATAATATTGCAAAATATGAAGCTCTCATTAATGGCATGAAGATGGTAGTTGAATGGAGAGTGGATCAATTGAACATCTTTGATGATTCATAGCTCATAATCAACTAGGTCAATGACATATATCAGGAAAAGGATGAGAAATTGATCCCTTATAAATGCATGGTGGGTGACATAAAGAAATAATTTGCTCATATCACTTTCCAACATGTTCCTTGAGCAAACAAAAAAGTGGTTGATGTCATGGCTACTGTTGCTTCCTTGTTACAGATGCTAGAGAATGATCTTCGACACGAGTTTCTAGTGGAAATGTTACTCTATCCTTCTTATAACTCCCCTGAATCTTAGATGATCTATTCTATTGTAGGACATGATTCATCTTGCTACCACCATATATACTCCTATCTATGTGATCAATCCATTTTGAATGGTCTAACCCAGATTGAAAAATGTTTCCTTATCTACAATGCTTTATAGTATGTCATTATTGCTGATGATTTTTTTAGGAGAGGTTTCAATGGAACACTCCTTAGGTGTCTAGAATCCAATCAGTCAAAACATGTATTAATCAAATCTCAGTCTAACGGCTTGATACTAGATTGTAAACTTATTAGAGTTGGTTACTATTGGCCAAATATGGAACAAAAGGCAATCAAATATGCCAAGTCTTGCAAACAATGTTAGCTCCATGGAATCTTATTCATGCTCCAACTAGGGAGCTAACTCTATCTATCACACTATGGTATTCTAACAATGGGCCTTTAATCTTATGGGCCAGATTCACCCGTCTTCTTCAAATGGACACAAGTTCACTATTACAGCTATAGACTACTTCACCAAGTGGGTAGAGGTAGTCCCTCTCTCTATAGAAAATAGAAAAACTATAGCTCTATTCATTATGAATTACATCATATGTAGGTATGGTGTACCTTCCTCTATTATTACTAACAATGGAGGGGAGTTTAAAAATAAAGATCTTAAGGATTTATGTAAAAAGTTAAGAATCATGCAACATTGGTCTTCTATCTATTACCCCTAGGGTAATGGTCAAGTAGAGGTGTCCGACAAGGTGATCATTAAGATCCTTCATCACATAGTTAGAAAATTTGGAAGGGAATGACACCTTCAAATTAATCTAGCTTTATGGGCTTATAGAACAAGTATCAAAACTCCAATGGGTACAATGTCATTTTCTTTAGTATATGGAGCAGATGTTGTGCTTCCCATTGAGGTTGAGATTCCTACTTTGAGAATCTCTATGAAGATCGTCATTACTTATGATGACTACATAATATCTTGGCTTCAAGAGCTAGTATTGTTAGATCAACATTAGCAAGTGGTGTGTGATCATCTTTGAGCTTATCAGTAGTGCATGCCCATAAGCTACATTAAGAAAGTTAAGCCATGTGACTTTCAATTGGGTGATCTCATTCTAAGAGAAAACCCTAAGAATCAACAACAATGGGTACAAAAAGGGAAGTTCAAATCCAACTAGATTGGTCTCTACATAGTTGCTATAGTGTTTGGATCTAGTGCTTACCAACTTTCTATAGCCGAGGGAGAGATACTCAAGGAGCTTATCAATACTCTCCACTTGAAGTGGTTCTATAGTTGATATAATTTTAGAAGCTCTTTGTATATATCTAAATGTTTTGAAAAAAATCTAAAAATTGCAAAAAGTTCTAAAAAAAATTATTACCTTGGTGAAAACATAACAATAGGCACCTTGGTAATACCAAAAAAATGGACAAATTTAAGTATAAAAAAATAAAAAATAAAGTGCCATTGGTGAAAACCTAGAAAAAGATATCATGGTAGAAAAAAAAAAATTTCTTGCCAAGAAGGTGAAAACTAGTAAACAGGTGCCTCTTGTTTTCAAATGATATATCTTGCAGCACACCTTCTAGATTCTTGCACAGTTGCTTTCTTTCTTTAGTTTGTTGCTTTTGCTCATGCATCCATAGACTGAATCATGTCATAACTTGGGGGTAGCACCCTATAGTGTCATAGGAATCTCTTGTATCAATCACCAGTTGTTCTAACTGTGTCTGCCTACTATTGCTAGTGTCACTTAGAGAGTCCTCTCATGGAAGATCTCTTTTATGATAGTCACCAGCTATTCTAACTATGTTTTCTTGTTGTTGCTTGTGTCATGTAGAGATTCATCTCACAAAAAATCTCTCATGTCAGTCACCAGTTGTCCTAACTACATCTATCTACTATTGCTTAGTCTCCTACCAAGGTTCTTCTTACTGAAGATTCCTCATTGACTTCAGTCACCAATTGTTCTAACTACATTTGTCTACTGTCATCACCCTACTAAAGATATTTCTTTCACATATGTTATGAACATTGACACTAACATCAATCCTATAACACAAACACTGAAATGATAACATTCACACTAATTTGAAATATGCTTATCTTTTCTTTATCTATTTTGCTTTCATTTTATCATGTTCCTTGAGAAACTCAATGATGTCTCTTTTGACTAGAGAAGTGAGGATTTTGGGCATGATCTTTTCTTTGCTTTATGTTTGATGGATTAGTTCCAATAATCTGTAGCATCCATATAGAAGGGTTGTCCACTATAAGAGCCTCTATCTCATATTGGATGGTTATGTGTGTAGAACAAGATTTAGTATGCAAAGAACATTAAAAAATAAAGTAAACATTCACAAACCAAAAACTAAATTCACATATATGCTTAGACAAAGAAAGCAAACAAGAAGTGCAAACCTCACAAGAGAAAACACTCCATGCTTTCTGGATTCTGTAGATGTGTCCTTTTGCTATGGATGTATGCTCAAGATGCTCAAAAGCTGCTTCAATGGAGATGGGTAATGGAAAATTGGTAGCTTTGTGAGCTCTCAATTTGGCATTATAAGGGTAAGATTGATGGCTTTGGTTCTCAAAATAGCATGGTAACTTTAGCTCAAAGATTGTTGATGAAATGGCTTGGGATGGGATTCAATTTATAGGCTAAGGGGTAGAGGGATGGAGGGCTTAAATGCAAGGATGGATGAAGGCTTAAGGAGGGCTAGGATGCACTCAAAGGAGAGCACATGGATTGTGCTTGTTTAGCACCAATGGGAAGGTGACACTTGTCACAAGGAGGATGAGTGTGAGAGGGTAGGGTAAAGGGTTGGTTAAAGGCATGATGAGTGGGGTTGAGTATGTAAGAGGGATGTAAGAGGAATGAGTGTGGAAGAGGGAAGAGTGTGGAAGATGGGTGTAAGAGTCATGAGTGGGCTTGTAAGAGTCTTTTATGTTTTGTAAGAGCACTCATGACTTAGTGGTTGGGTTTTTTGAGGGGAGACTTTGGTTTGGATTAGGAAAGTCTTAAACTTGTTTAAGGAATGTGACAACATTAGGGGGTGGATTAGGCTTGGGTTTAGGATTAGATTAGGGATGTTAGAGATGTACAAGTGGATGGCATTAATGAGGGTGGGTGAATTAGTGGCTAAGCTTGGTTAGTATGGGTGGATGGGGTGGATTAGGCTAAATGGAGGATTAGAGATAGGTTAGGGGTTTTTGAATTTGAGGATTTTATTTATCAAATAGATTTATTTAATAAATGGGGATTTTTGGAATTAGATAGAAGAATAGGATTTAATTGATAAATAATAGATTATTTGATTTATCAACTAGGACTATAGATGATTAATTAAATTAATCAACTAGGGATGGCAAAGGATTAATTAAATAAGAATTTAATTAATGATGCCTTTAAAGATGGCTAAATTAGATTACCAAAGCAGTGTAATCAAAATTAGGTGTCTACATTTTGCCCCTCTTTGACATAGTGTTGAGACAACACTATTTCAAAGAAGTTCGAATGAAGATGACATGAAGAAGATGTTTTAGCAATGAGCTTGCCCCAGTCTCAGATAAGAAGAGGAGAGACTAGACTTAGATGATGCCCCCTCAAGAAGGTGGCGGGGAGAGAAATGAGGCTCGACAATTTCTTGAAAAGTACAAGAATTTGAGATGAGCTAAGACACAGATTGGAAAAGAGAAGGGGCTGAATTAGCTCAAACTCTCACTATAGTAGAATGATGAAGGGAAATCAAGGGCACAACAGTAAAGCAAGCTTAAGACTTTCCAGGATTGGGGGGGGGAGGAGGAGTGAAGCGCTATAAAAGGAATCCATGGTAGGGATATGGATGAGGGGATGATAAAGCTGATGCATAAGCTGGGGTAGGAGCGAGAGGTGTAGGATATAGATGGGGGATAATGGAGATGAAGGGAATCCATTGGAGCTTTTTGAGCGGGGGCATACTTCAAAGAGAAGTACCACCATGTAGTTGAGCACTAGATTTGCTATAGGATTGTTGGTTAATTGCCAAGGTTAACAAGAACATCAAGGCCTTTTCACCAACCATCCAGAGGACTGACGAACTGACTCGAAACAAAAATGCAAGGGTTGCCCCAGTATCACACATGAATCCCAAAGGAAGCAGCGTGGAAACGACACTAGGTAACCCACAAGTAGAAAAAGAAAATGAGCAAAAGACCTGATCAAGACCTTATGCTCTGATTGCCCCATTCGCAACATACCATGATATGGAAGATCGTGGCAACCTTGAGGAGGGAACAAGGAGATTGCTTGGAAAAGATATTTCAAGACCCAAAAGGGAAGATCCCAAATCAAAAGAAAGAAAAAATCCAAAAGAGAACTATTTGCCAACGAGATGGGTAGGACAAGGTACTAACGAACCAAGATCAGACATGAGGAAAGCTATATCGTGCAAGGATCTATCAGAGAGCACTTAAGCTGATGGATCTAGATGAGTGATGTGTCTGGCAAGCTGAACTAAGAAGGATAACACTTTGGTGACATGAGATCTTGCTAAAGGATGCATTGGAATAGCTAACCAAGGTGTGCGATGTGTGCAAGATGTTGATCAAGGACAAACTGACATGAACGCTGGATAGATACAATGGTACTAAGCTAAAGAGGATGTATAAGATGACAGACCAAGATATGTTACAAATGTACAAGTTTGTTCATGTTTTGGTTTTTTGTGAGATTTAAATGTTTGTGAAGGATGGGGTGTCTATAATAGTTGATAGGTGGATAGGTAGATGGTTTGTGAAAAGCTTAAGGAAAATGGGATTCTATGTGTGCATGTGATAGGATACAAGCGAGGATACAAGATTATTTACAAGCTGGAATATGGTACAAGCTTTGGACAAGATTTAGATATATACAAAGTATGGTACAAGATTTACAAGGTATAATACAAGCTTTGGTACAAGATTTACAAGCTGTACAGGAGGTATTGACAAGCTCCATCAGATTTTGGATATTTGATTGGAACACCAAGGGAACAAGCAAGTGTTTTATGGGATGGTGGGTGGATGGATGAGGGATAGGATAGTGATAGATAATGAATTAGTCTTTGGTGCACAAGGCACTTGAATTACCAAGTTTTCACCAAGGTACCTGTCCAAGGCGCTTGAATTGCCAAGTTTTCACCATTGGACGCTTATTTCTCTTTACTATTTTTTTTTGTATTTTTCAAAAGCTGGGTATACCAAGGATCTTCAAGCATAGAACTTCTTGAGATGAATGATGTTAGTGGGATCATTCAAGAGTTCTCCTTCTGGTGTAGATAATTGATAGGGTCTGGAGCCAAAGGAGGTAGTAACCACATAAGGACCAAGTCATGTAGGTTCAAACTTGCCTTTCTTTTCTCGATCTTCTTGGACTTTCATATTTTCTTTGAGGACCATGTCACCTGGCTAAAAGTGTCGTGGGAGCACCTTCTTGTTGAAATTCCTTTTGAGACAAGTTTGGTAGACTGTGAGATGGTCATAAGCTTGTTGTCTCTTCTCGTCTAAGAGATCTAGCTGGGTGAGTCGAGCTACTCTGTATTCTTCATCTGAGATTTTCCCTCACAAAGATATGCATAGTGAGGGAAGTTCAAATTATATAGGTAATACCGCTTCGGCACCATAGACTAGGGAGTATGGATTTGTGCCTGTGGATGTACGAAAGGAAGTTCGATAGGCCCATCGAGCTAGATTTATTTGAAGGTGCCAATCACAGTCGGAATCATTGACAACTTTCTTTAAGATTTTGAGGAGGGTTTTATTAGTTGCCTCTGCCTGGCCATTACCTTGTGGGAAATATGGGCTAGAAAAGTGGTGATGGATGCGGAGGGAAGTGCATAATTCTTCCATGTTGAGATTTTCAAAGTTACCTTCGTGGTCAGTGAAGATGGTGGATGGGATGCCAAAGCGGCAAACAATGTGGTACAAGATGAACTTGGAGACTTGAACTCCTATAGCTGAGACTAGGGGGACTACTTCCACCCACTTAGTGAAATAGTTTGTAGCTGTTATTATCCATTTATGTCCATCAGATGAGAGAGGTGTGATAGTTCCAACTAGATCAAGGCCCCAACAAGAAAAAGGCCAAGGTGGTGCAATAGGCTGTAGATCTTGTGCTGGAGCATGCACAAGATTTGCATGCTGCTGACATGGGAGACACTTTCTGAAAAAGTCACAAGAGTCTTCTTCAATGGTAGGCCAATAGTAGCCTGCTCTAAGGATTTGTCGTGCTAGGACAATACCACTCGTGTGGGCACCGCAAAGTCCAGAATGTACTTCTTTTAAAGCCATCGCGGCCTCATTTTCATCTAAACATCGAGAGAGAGTATCGTGATAACCCCGATGATATAGGGTATTGGCTATGATAACATAGTGGGATGATTTTTGAATAAGGTTCTGGTGTTGGGTGCGTGTGAGGTGAGGGGATATGATACCATCGTTAAGGTAAGCGTGAATTTCATGGTACCAAGGGGATTGGGGACCAACCAAGATACAAACACAGTTTGAATCCTCATTCGCATAAGTGGGTGTGAGGAGCTTCTCAACTAAAAATTCATACTGTGTAGCTTCTTGGGGAATTTCCAAGAGCGAGCTGATAGTGGCCATGGCGTCTGCTGCTTTATTTTGCATTCATGGCACTTGTCTAAACTGAAGCTTTGTAAAATGCTAGGTCATCTGATCAATTAGCTCTTTGTAGGGTAATAGCTTTTCATTTTTGGTTTGATATTCATTTAAGAATTGTTTGATGATGAGCTGGGAATCACCATAGACTTGTAACTCAGTGATATTCCATTTTGCAGCTATCTTTAATCCTACTACAAGAGCTTCATATTCTGCTATATTTTTGGTGTTAGGGAATTGTAGCTTGAAGGCTTTTGGAATGTAATCTCCTTGAGGTGTAACTAATAATATTCCTACCCCTGATCCATGAGAGGTGTATGAGCCATCAAAATAAAGCTTCCATGGGGGCTATTCTTCAATTAGGCAGATATGCTCATCTGGAAATTCTGTGAGCAAAGGATATGCATCTACTAGAGGTGCATCAGCTAGGAGATCCGCTATAGCTTGCCCTTTGATTGCCTTTCTGTCCACATACTGGATGTCAAACTCACTTAGTAGCATAACCCACTTTGCTAGCCGACCTATGAGTGTTGTTCTAGAGAGCATATACTTGAGAGGATCAATCTTAGAGACTAGTTGGATGGTATGACTTAACATGTAGTGGCGAAGCTTTTGAGTTGAGAAAACAACTGCCAAACAAGCTTTTTCCATAGGAGTGTAATTGAGTTCATAACCAACTAGGGTTCTACTAATATAGTAGATGGCTCTCTCTCTGCTATAATCATCATGTTGTGCTAGAAGTGCCCCTAGGGCTGTAGGTTTTGCTGATATATAAAAGATCAAGGGACGACCAGGAACTGGTGGAACCAAGATAGGGGGATTGGTGAGATACTTCTTGAGCTGATTGAAGCTGCATTGACACAAAAGATCCCACTTGAAGTTCTCATTTTTCTTTAGCAAGTGTGAAAATGGTGTACACTTATCTGCAAGTTGGGAGATGAAGCACCGGACAGATTGAAGTTTTCCCTGAAGAGAGCGAAGCTGTCGCAGTGTCTGGGGAGGAGGCATGTCTAAAATAACCTTGACCTTTTTGGGGTCGATCTCTATACCTCGTTTAGAAACTATGAAGCCTAGAAGCTTGCCAGATGTGACCCCAAAGACACACTTCTTGGGATTTAGCATGAGATGATATTGGGCCAACCTATCAAAGACTTTCTCCAGGTCAACAAGATGATCCATGAAGGTGTGAGATTTGACTAGGATATCGTCCACATAATCCTCCAAAATGCTATGGATAAGATCATGGAAAATGGCTGTCATAGCTCTTTGATAGGTAGCCCCAGCATTCTTTAGGCCAAAAGGCATCATGGTGTAGCAAAAGGTTCCCCATGGGGTAGTGAATGCTGTCTTATGCTGATTTTCTTCTGCAATCTTGATCTGATTATACCCAAAAAATCCATCCATAAGGGATAGGATTTCATGTCTAGCTATAAGATCTACAATCATATCTATGTTGGGCAAGGGAAAATCATCCTTTGGACAAGCTTTGTTTAGATCTCTAAAATTAGTGTAGATTCTAATGTCACCGGAAGGCTTAGTGATAGGGACCATGTTGGAGATCTATTCTGAGTAGTCGATAGGTCGTATAACCTTAGTAGCTAACATTTTTTCTAGTTTAGCTTTGACTAGTAATGCCACCTTGGGGTGCATTTTTCTAAGCTTTTGTCTCACAGGCTTGATCTTTGGATCGACTGCAAGATGATGAACTACGAGCTTTGGATCAAGTCCTGGAATGTCCTGATATGACCATGCAAATCGGCCAATGTTCTCTCGTAAAACCTCAAAGAGGAGGTCAACTTGGTCTTGTGATAGGGATGCAACAATGTGAACAATTCTAGGGATCTCTGAAGAACTAATGTTGACTTCTCTAGTATCCTCTATTAGAATAGAAGACACCTCTGGTCGATTATCTTGAGGAGGCAATACTAAATCCTCATGTTCTGCTTTTGGCTCTAGATTTTCTTGCTGAGGGGTTCTCTTTGCTGCCTTAGCTAGTCCTGGTTTTACCTTAGTTCCAGTTTTGGGTGTATCAAAACTAGGTTGGGGATTTTCTCCAAAATACCCCTTGGGATCTAGCTTGTAGATGTAGGAAGAATCTAACTTTGTCTTCTTATGTGGAGTTTCGGCTCCCATGAATCTTAGAAGCACTTCCTCTGATGTGAACTTATAAATATGTATGACACTTGGTTGGTCCCAATCTATGAGTTGTGGATGAGCGAGTGGTAGGTCAATGAGATGGATGGATAGTTCTCGGAGAACAGAGTCTCCTAGGAAGATTTGGTCTAGGATATCGTCGTAGGCTCTCTTTTCGACTTCCTTAGGAATGTCTTCGATTTCGATAAGGTTGCGGTGGATGTTCGAAAAAGTGTGACCATTCTCATTGGTGCCCCCAGTTGTGGGTATGCCAAAGCCAAGACCTGACTTCATTTCCCAATTATGTGCTTCGATGGGACATTGCATGCCCCTTTCTTCTGGTCCTAGTCCACCTCCTTGATAGTTCCACTTTTCAGTGATGAGCTTATGTTGTTGGGGATACTTTTGGCTAAAGTGATCAAGGCATGCTTGATTTCTTGGAGGTGCATTCTTATGTAACCAATTGTTGATATCTGGAGTGAGCTCCTCATGAAGAGGGGTTTTTGAGGACACAAAGGTGGTTGGGCCAAACTGTTTGTATCAGGGAGGTGGAATCTCCCTAGCTTTGTGATATGTCGGCCGTCCATGGGTATGTGGATCAAGTGGGATTGCTTCGATAGCAAATGCATCTGATAGACTATATTCTCCACAACCTTTGTTGTTGATCTTTACAATAGATAGGGTGGAGGCGAGGATGGTTTCTGCATCATTATAAGTGTGGGATGAGCTGGCGATGGCTGTGCCGATGTCTATTCTAGGGTAATGGTTTGTATATGAAGCTTCAACTGCATTGCAGTAAGCAAAGGGTTCTGGATTGGCATGGATGGTTACCTCAGTGTCTTGATGCAGAAATTTGATGCACTGATGGTAGGTGGATGGAATGGCCTTCATAGCATGAATCCATGGGCAATCGAGGAGGATGTTAAATGGTAAGTTTAGATCAAAAACATGGTAAACTATCTCTTGGATGACTGGCCCAACCTTGATTGGTAGCAAAATAGTCCCTTTTGTGGTTCTTTCCAAGTTGTCATAAGCTTTGATGGTGATAACTTCACTGCTCATATCTGCCTCAGTATACCCAGCTTGTTTTATGAATTTTAGGGTGAAAATGTTCAAGGCTGATCCATTATCTATCATTACTCTTTTCATGGAAAAATTGGATACCATGATGGCTATGCGAAGTGGAAGGGTGTGATCTAGCTCAACCGCGGGTATGTCAGTGGGTTTGAAAGATAGGGCACATGAGGATGAAAGGTGTCCAACAAGATTATGAAAATCAGTAGTATTGATATCAGAAGAGACACAAGATTCTATGATTTCACTGTCAAGGATGTCTTTGTACACAGGACTAGTGCGGAGAAGGTCTAAAATGGGGATTTGGGCTGGCATGTTCCCGAGGTGTTCCAAGATATTGTATCAAATTTTTGATGGAGCTGATGGTGCTGATGAAACTGGTGGGCCTGCGATGTTAAATCGCGCTCTTCGAGTGGTGACCACACACTCATTGTCTGGTTCTCAGATATTGATAACATTGACAGAAGGCTCTTTCTCAGATATACAACCTATAAGGCTACCATAGTCTATATAGGATGAAGTGTGGTCATTGTTCTTCCCATGCTGTTGGTTTGGCTGGCTGTTGTTGGTGTTGTTTTGGATAGGTGCTTTTCAAGGATTTTGGTTGTTGTGTGGAGGAAAAGCATTTTGATAAATCTGTAAGCCTGCATTGGGAGAGGTTTGGGCACCAACAGTGATTTCCTTCCGATCAATGAGGTCCTGCACATAGTCTTTTAGTTTCATGCATCTGAGGGTGGTGTGACCGTTTACCCTATGGAACTTGCAATACTCATTGTCCTTGTACCATGTAGCTTTGGATTGGCTTGGATCAATTTGCTGGGTAGGAGGAAATTTGATGAGGTTTTCCTTAGCCAATTTCTCAAAAATAACATCCAATGGCTCACCAAGGGGTGTATAGTTTCTAGGTGCAGGTTGGAATCTGGGCTTTTGCCCTGTAGCTACATTGATGGCATTAGCTTGATTGTTAGACCCTTGAAAGTTGGGTCTTGTATTGTGGTTTTGATAGCTTTGGTTATTTCGTTGTTGGTAATTGATAGCTTGTTGGTTGTTTGTTTGATATGGTGGGTTAGATTGGTTTTGAGAAGGACCAACAATATTCACATGTCTGGTGTCAGTAACCCCATCTGTTGCAACATGCTTGTTTTTATTCCAATACCTAGACCTATCATTGGAATGTGATTGATTTTGGTTGGCCTCTTTGTAAATCTTGACCACACCATCTTTGATGAGTCCTTTCTCAAGGATCATTCCTTTCTCTTTGATATCCTTATAGGTCTGCAAACAGTTCATGGTCATGTGGTGAGCCAAGCTGGGATGTGCATTATCAATAAACATTTTCACCACATGGCGTTCTGGCAAGGTGCAAGATATGCGGGTGGTAAGGGTTTTCCATCTTTGCAGGTATTCGGCAAGGCTTTCTCCACCTTTTTTCTTGGTGTGGACAAGATCAACTATTGATAGCTCTGTTTCAACAAGATGGGCATATTGGGCTACAAATGCCTTAGATAATTCAGAAAAGTTTTTAATTGTGCCATAGGGGATTCTATAAAACCATTCAAGAGCTGGTCCAGCCAAGCTTTTGGGAAAAAGGTGCAAGAGGAAGACATCATTGTATGCCATTTCCTGGCAATGCATGTAAAATTCTTTGATATGTGTGACAGTGTCTCCTTTTCCTCTGAATTTGTCAAATTTAGGTACCTCAAAGTGTTCAGGAAATGGTGTCATGGTAATGGCTCTGTCAAATGGGTAAGGACACACGTTCTCAAACTTGAATGTCTTTGGATCATTCCCTTCTTGGATGGCTTTCAGAGCTGTCTTCATTTGCTCCCATTCTAAATTGATAGGTGATGGCTGGGGTGCCCCCAATGTAGGAGTACCTTGAGGTAGGTATGTGCTGGATGGGGCCACTGAATATGGATGGCTGTGAGGGATTTTCTGATAGGGATTGTACATTGTTTGGGCAGCTGCATGGTGGATGACGGGTTGTTGAGGGGGAGGTGGCGCATATTGCTACATGTGCTGCGAGGCTTGCTGTTGATATGGGATTTGAGGTTGGGAATGAGGAACATAAGCTAGTTGTGGGATAAATGGATTGCTTTGTGGAGGTAAGGTATAAGATGGTTGTGAGGCTTGGGGAAAAGATCGGGGGGCTTGTGGGGTTTGACCAATATATGTGGGTTGTGCCCCCATTTGGGATGGTATTTGCAAATAATTGGTGGTTGGCTGGGGTGGTGGATTACCTCCTAGAAGTGGCATTGAAAAGTAGCTGGTAATAGGAGGTAATGGATTAGTTGGTGGTGGAGGTGGTGGGAATTGAAAGCTTGGGAATGGAATTGATGGGGTTTGATAGCTTGGTGGCTGGATTTGAAAGCTTGGTAGAGTGGTGGTGAGAGCTGGGGTCACTTGGGAGCTTGGTAGAAGATTGGCACTAGCTTGTGGGATTTGATAGCTTTGTGGAGTGAAGGTAGTAGCTTGTGGATTTTTGGTTGGTGGTATTCAGCTCCCAAGACCTAATGGAAATGATGGGATTGTGCTTTGGGCTGTGGTGAACAAGCTGGGGGTGATGAAAGGTTGATTACTTAGCCCCATGGGTGGCATCCCTATTGTATATTGCTGAGGTTGGCCAAAGATGCTAGCACTGATTTGGGAGATGGGTGGATTTGGAAGGCTGGGATGGGGAGCAGCAACAATAGTGAAGGGGGTGAACGGTGAGGTGTTTTGGGTAAAGGGGGTTTGGAGCAAAGAGGTATGAACCAAGGATGGAGTGGTGGTGGTTGGGTTGGCTTGCGGCATGGAGATTTCAACTTGGGTGGATGATGGTATGTTTGGGTCTGTTGGGTCATATGGATTGGTTGGAGGCTCTTCTTTTGGAATATATTGAGGATAATTTGGATCATAAGAGCCTATGGGTGGTGGCAGCTGCCCAAACAATGGGTGAGATGGATTTGATAATGGAGGGGGTCTTCCAAAGTCAAAGGTTCCTACATTGTCCCTTCGAAAATTAGCCATGATTGTCTCTTTGTTTTTGTCTATAATGGTGTTTACCAATACTGCATTTCCTGGTTGGTTCATGAAAGCTTCAATGTCAGTAGGTGATGGCATAGCTTGCTCTGGGCTGAAGGATGGCTGAGTGCTCAAGGGGGGTGAGGCTGTTCGATCCAAATGATAGGGCTCCATTGTTTCTTTCTTCTTGGCTAAGCGAGTGACGGGTGGCATGAAAAATGCTCCTAGGGATGAGATGCAATAATGCTGATGGATGCAAAAGGGGGAAGGTTTTTCTATGCAAATGATTTCCTAGGTTGAGGCAAAGCTATATGACAAAACCTAAGGAGGATTGGGTTGGGGAACTCCACCGGAACGCTTGAGTTGAGGTCATCCAAGGGGTGATGAAATCCCCAAGCAGGCCTCCTAAAAAGAAATAAGGTTTTGGATCCTAATCTTATGCACCCAAGATGGCCTCGAAAGACGACAAGGGGAGAGAAGACTTGGATGACCTTGGGCTAAAAAAAATGCTTGTTCTTTTACTGACTCTTATGTGTGCTAATCTAGACTTTGCAAACACTCATGTTTAAGAGACAATGTTCAATTCCAACTTGAAGCACCAACAAAAGTAAATCGATCGAAGAATGCAAACAATAAGAAGAGTTAGGGTCAACAAAAGCAAACTCGCGTGCCCGGAGGCCCTCCACATCAAGTATCGATTAATTTTCTTTAAGGCATTCAAGATTGAGTATGAGTTTGTTTTAAGCCCAAAACAAAAGTGCGTGAGATTCAATTTCAAGCACGCGCCCGGAGGCTCTCCACGTTAGTTGTTGTTCAATTTTAGTGCCCAAATTTGAAGTGTGATCGATTTAATCTAGAGTTTTGGCCATTTAAGAATTTTGATAAAGTTAAAGCAAACGTTCAAAGACCAAGTGAGTGAGTTAGATTGTGGAACATTTAACACCTTTTTCAAGTAGACCCATCCCCATAAATGGCGCTGAGATTGCAACCAATGGTTAATATTTGATGGGTGATTAAAAAAGAGGTGAGTCCAAGGAACTACTCAAATTGATTTTTTTTAAATTTGTATTTTAACTTAACAAAGTTTCTTAAATGTCCAAAAATCAAACTTTACCTAGATTGCATGTGAAAAAGAGATTTGTTTTGTTCAATTTTAGAAGCTCCAAATGAAGTGTTTGATATTGCAATGGTTAATTGATCCTTGGAATTCAAGATTGGATTTGTTGTTTTAAGCATGCATTCCAAGGAAAGTTGATTTTAATCCATGACATTCAAGAGTGTGTTTTGAGCAACATTCATTCAATGGAAAATGTGTTTAACCATTCAAGTTCATTTTTTTAGCAACATGCATTCAAAGACAAATGGTTAAACATTCAAGTTCATTTTTTAGGAACATGAAAACCTGCAAGAAACATGGTTAGTGGTTCCATATGTGCTCCAACCTACAATGAGACAAAAAAAAAGCAATTAAGCCAAAATCTTCAAAAATGAGAGCTTAACTATGGGAATTTTTTTTAAAACTTTTTTTGTTGCTTTTTCTACAGTCTATCAAGTGGAGACGCCAAAATATGAAGACACTGAAATACAGAGACGCTAGTATTCGGAGATGATAGAACAGATTTGCGGCACAGAAAACAGGTGACAAGCAGAGACGCCGATTTGCGCAAATGCGGATTTTTGTAGACGACGATTTGGATTGGCGGTGGCAGAGATGTCAATTTGTGCAGACATGGATTTTTGCAGATGATGATTTGGATTGGTGGTGGCGGAGACGATAGAACAGGTTGTAGACGCCAAAATTGCAGAGACGACACTGCGTGAAAAAAGTTGAAAAACGCAAATTTTTTTTAGAATTTTTAAATTTTTTTGCTATTTTTGGATTTTTAGATGGTATTTCTTCTTCCTAAGTGCATTCTTTAACCTGCAAAAACAAGCAAAACACCCTCACAACACACTCAAAAAACAACAAACATTAGATGGTTAGAAAAAATGACATATAGATGAAAATAGATGATTAAATGACCCATAGTGGGGTCCCACCGGGCATGCCAAAATGTAGAACAAGATTTAGTATGCAAAGAACATTAACAAATAAAGTAAACATTCACAAACCAAAAACTAAATTCACATATATGCTTAGACAAAGAAAGTAAACAAGAAGTGCAAACCTCACAAGAGAAAACACTCCATGCTTTCTGGATTCTGTAGATGTGTCGTTTTGCTGTGGATGTATGCTCAAGATGCTCAAAAGCTGCTTCAATGGAGATGGGTAATGGCAAATTGGTAGCTTTGTGAGCTCTCAATTTGGAATTATAAGGGTAAGATTGATGGCTTTGGTTCTCAAAATAGCATGGTAACTTTAGCTCAAAGATTGTTGATGAAATGGCTTGGGATGGGATTCAATTTATAGGCTAAGGGGTAGAGGGATGGAGGGCTTAGATGCAAGGATGGATGAAGGCTTAAGGAGGGCTAGGATGCACTCAAAGGAGAGCACATGGATTGTGCTTGTTTAGCACCAATGGGAAGGTGACACTTGTCACAAGGAGGATGAGTGTGAGAGGGTAGGGTAAAGGGTTGGTTAAAGGCATTATGAGTGGGGTTGAGTATGTAAGAGGGATGTAAGAGGAATGAGTGTGGAAGAGGGAAGAGTGTGGAAGATGGGTGTAAGAGTCATGAGTGGGCTTGTAAGAGTCTTTTATGTTTTGTAAGAGCACTCATGACTTAGTGGTTGGGTTTTTTGAGGGGAGACTTTGGTTTGGATTAGGAAAGTCTTAAACTTGTTTAAGGAATGTGACAACATTAGGGGGTGGATTAGGCTTGGGTTTAGGATTAGATTAGGGATGTTAGAGATGTACAAGTGGATGGCATTAATGAGGGTGGGTGAATTAGTGGCTAAGCTTGGTTAGTATGGGTGGATGGGGTGGATTAGGCTAAATGGAGGATTAGAGATAGGTTAGGGGTTTTTGAATTTGAGAATTTCATTTATCAAATAGATTTATTTAATAAATGGGGATTTTTGGAATTAGATAGAAGAATAGGATTTAATTGATAAATAATAGATTATTTGATTTATCAATTAGGACTATAGATGATTAATTAAATTAATCAACTAGGGATGGCAAAGGATTAATTAAATAAGAATTCAATTAATGATGCCTTTAGAGATGGCTAAATTAGATTACCAAAGCAGTGTAATCAAATTTAGGTGTCTACAATGTGTACCTTGACTCATTTTATATGAACTCTTCATTAAGATTGGTTCTTCTCCTTGCTTGTTGGATTGAACTCTCTATGCTATAGTAAATGCTGATACTTGTCCTGCTAAGTGAATGTAACGGTCACTATGAGTATACTTAGCACACTTCTATCTCAGGTTATGAACATAAGGGTCACTGCGGATGGAATACTTATTGATTACTTAGCATAAGAAGGATCTCTCAAGTGCTTGGTGTGTTTGCATGCAAGAAACATTTTGGTCATCATAGTGTTTATGCTCTAATGCTTATGTTAGCTAGCTACATTAAAATGGACAAATTTTTTGGTCATTTTGGTTGCTTGTGCCTCGAATGCTTACATTTAATACTGACAAAACTAGAAAAGGTGTCATATTAATATTCCCATGATTGCAATGTCAGTGGGAATTGTACAACATTTTGGACTTAGGTAAATTCTCAATGATGATAATTTTGAAGCTTGGTAACCAAACTTAGGGTTGCATTTAGTGTAGGCCTACATTTGCATAAGCACATGGTTCAATCATTGATTTACTTGCATCCTTTGTAATGAGGGATTGTTGGTTTCTTCAAAGTATCATGTTTCTTCATGACTACAAAAATGATTGATTAATCATCCCCTAGATAATTTGGCTACTCTAAACCCATTTTTAGGATCATGTTCAAAATTTGACACACTGAAACAACTCAAAATCACACTTTAAATTTATAGGGCTGACATGATCAAACGCTTG
The DNA here is from genome assembly GCA_028749045.1 of Cupressus sempervirens. Lineage (NCBI taxonomy): Eukaryota > Viridiplantae > Streptophyta > Pinopsida > Cupressales > Cupressaceae > Cupressus > Cupressus sempervirens. The sequence goes on along the minus strand of CM053791.1, from coordinate 114,026,982 downwards.
TATAGTCCATTTTTCTAATACTTTCTAAATCTTGGAATATTTTCAAATCACATTTTCTTCGAAATTTTCAAAATTTTTAGAAAAAATAAAATCAAGTCAACTCCGGTCAAACTTTGGTCAAACTTGGTCTTTTGGACCTTGAAATCACTTCAAATCAACTTCAAATTTTATTTAGATCCTTCTGATCTCTTCTATATTCTTTTGAATCTTGGATTTCTTTAGTATCTCTCAATATATTTCTATGCATCACTATTCTGGTGTGTCATCTTTCGATTTCTCTCTCGAAGGGGCAAGATGATTAAATCATTGAATCTCTCGAAACTAGCAACAACCCAATCTAAATCTTATGTCCTCATCACTCAGGGCATCTCATCACTTAGTGTTGGAAAGTGCTCCCCTTTGGATTCATGACAAGGTATTAATCACCTCCTCTATACTATAAGTTGAGTGGTTGTATTGGGCATTGACAGATTGATCTTTTGGTGCAACAAAAACCCCATTCTAACACTTGCAACATCTTGTTCCCCTCTATATGACATCATATGTCATCTATCTCATCTTTTGATCAGCTGATCACATCTTATAGTAGTCCTTGTCAGAGTTTGATGAACAGGTATCGAGACAGTCTAAACCTTGACTCCTAAGGATCAAGCCTCATTCTAGAGATGATTATATGATTCATGATGGGTCTTGTTATCTCTTTCATGGACTAGTATTTAGGTGTTCTATCTAGACTTTGGGGAGTTAAGCTCCATTCTGGAGATAATTCCAAATTCTTGCTGACGGTTAAGCTTCATTTTAGAGATAATACTAAATCTTTCTAAGAATTAACCCTCATTCTAGGGATAATTCTAAGCTCTTGCTTTCAATAATTATTCAATGGATAGGTATTAGGATAGTCTAAACCCTGAATCCTGAGGATTAAGCCTCATTCTAGGGATAATTCTATGAATTTTGATTAATCTTGTCATCTTCCAATGAATAGGTATCGAGACAGTCTAAACCCCAACTCGTGAGAATTGAGTCTCATTCTAGGAACAATTCTGTGCAATTCGATAATCTTTACTCTATCAACTTTGGTATCTAGGTGTTCTATCTAGATTTCCTAAGGTTAAGATTCATTCTAGAGATAACCTTAAAAATATTATCAATATCGGTATTTAGGTGTTCTATCTAGATCCCTTATGGTTAAGCTTTGTTCTAGAGATAACCTTTAAAAGCTTATCAATCTCAGTATCTAGGTGTTCTATCTAGACCCCCTAAGGTTAAGCTTCATTTTGGAGATGACCTTAAAAAGCTTATCAATCTCAATATCTAGGTGTTCTATTTAGATCCCCTAAGGTTAATCTTTGTTCTAGAGATAACCTTTAACAGCTTATCAATCTCGGTATCTATGTGTTCTATCTGGGTCCCCTAAGGTTAAACTTTGTTCTAGAGATGACCTTAAAAATCTTATCAATTTTAGTATCTTATTCTATCTAAATTCTCTAAGTTTAAGCCTCATTTTGGAATGACTTAAAAAAGCTTATCAATTTTAGTATCTAGGAGTTCTATCTGGATTCCCTAAGGTTAAGCTTCATTCTGGAGATAACCTTAAAAATATTATCAATTGGTCTTTGTACTATCAATTTAACCAATCTCATTTCTTGATCTATGCTTCACACTTATGATTTCTTTGTATCAACATGTTGCTCGTACATTTATTCAAAGAGGGCCAAATGTAATACCCCAAAATTGGTAGATTGCCATGCTAAACAAATTCTGGTCTATTTGATCAATCCTAATTCCTATTTTAATAGGCAATTCTAATTTTGATAATCTCTACTCAACCTAAGTGTCAAATGCAAAAAATCATTAATTTGTATTAATCATTTACTTTAATTAATTCCTAAATATTCATTGAATTGGCTAAATTAACCTTTTAATTGAATTAATTTAATTATAAGTCCTAGTACTTTAATTAAATTAAATTCACCCCTTTAGCTAATATACATGAGGAATTAAATATATTTGATTTAATTAATTATCTTCATTCTAATTGTTTAATTTAATTATTCAATTGATTAGAATATTCAATTATGAGGTCATATTCAATTTTAATTAAATTAAATATCTTCTCCAATATTCTCTCTTTAGTTTAGAAATGGAAACTCTGAGTTGATTGAAATCAAAAAAGGAATTAAATTAGTTAACTCCTTATTCCACTCAAAAGAAATTTGTTAACTACCCTTTCATAAGGAAAATTTCCATTCTAATTAAATCTCATTTCTAATCTCAGCCATTCATATCAATTAATCTCAATCGTTGATTGATTTTGGGAATTCTATTTAAGAGACCTCCAATTCCTCATTACAAAGGTCAAATTGAATTGCATCAAATTACTATCAGAATAGATACTCACTTGCTTAATACTTTCATAGCTTTCATAATTGCTTAGTATCAATATCATATAGATTAAAATGCACTCATATAGTGTAATTTTCTTTTCTTGCTTTTGGATTAAAATGCATATCATTTAGATTAAATGCACTATCATATAGCTTCATAAATCCTTCATACTAGAGGTTTGGTTACCTACTTCTTAGTCTGAGAGAAAAGGAAAAATCCTTCTAGTTAGAAGGCAACCGATCACACTATTGGATTACTCAGATGAACAATTCAATGTTCATTCTAGAATGGTCTCTTAGGAAATGACCATGTTGAAGTGTGTGTGATTATCAAAGGCCCACATTTCATATATATAGTTTTAGGTGTCTCTTGAACTTAACTCTAAACAAAGGTTCAGCTTCAAGTTCTTAGATGGGTGCACCTATAGAAGAACTTGTAACAGTTGTATCAGTATGATGAATAGGAAGTGTGGGATTAGAACTAGTTGGACCACTCAAGGAGCTTGAACCTGCTTGACCTTATTTCAACTTTCTTTTGTCTGCCAAACATTTTTTTACTTTCAATAATAGAAGTGTTCAAGGCTAAATATAATTTTCTTTAGGGGAGTCCCAATCTAGCGTAGGTATATGAAAAGCTTCTACTCATTGGGCATAAAAAGGGTCTATCACTTCTTCATTCTTGTGTTCTTCAACATCAGCGATTTCCATATATAGCTAGAACTCTTTTACCTACTTCAAAATGAACCTGGACCACAAATTTTTTGTTACTTCACAATTGTCTATGCAATCAGCCCAAAAATCTTCTATTTGTGGTTCATGAATGAAAGTGGGGTGTAGATGAAACTAAGATTTTGTGAAGCCTTTACTATGAAATCGTAAGTGAGTGGAGTAGGTAGGCAAGTTCATTTTCTTCAATTCTTCTTTTCGTCCTAAGGAATCTTGAATTCTTTTGCACCTATAATCACCAAGCTCAATTGGGAAGCTATAACTAGAGCCCTTTCTAGACTTACATTTTTTAATCTACTTTTGGTATGATTTGTATGCAAATTTTAATCAAAATATAATGGTCTAGGAAATATCCTAGTAATTTTAGGGGTTTCCCTTCATAACCAAAAACTCTCACATATGTAAACCTAGGAAATTGAGTGAAAAGCTTCCACAAATGGTAACCATTTGAAAAGCCTCCTTTGTCAATCTATGATACTCTTTACCTTGATGTTTAAAAACTAGGTTGGTGAGGAAAGTATCTTCTACTCTTTTAAAACCCTTGGGATTTTCCTCTTTTTGCAGCAAAGGAACATATTCATATGTAGGCATACTACTTAGCCAAACTTGATGTCACAGCCCTTCCCATGCCCAACAACATGCTAGGATGTAAAACATGTTAGAAGACATATAGAAGACAAAAATCCCAAATGCTTGTGACAACTCTTTATGTAATCTATCTACTATAATACCCACCTAATCAATGTACTTATTCTTTCTTAGAATGGTGTGAACAAAGAAATACATCCAATTTTCCCAAAAGAATGTGTTCTTGTTTCCTTTAAAAATATTTAGTAGGTTTATCATATGTTTGACTTTGGGAATCATATGATCACACATCAGAGGGTGAGAGAGGTGTGAACCACCCTTCTTAGGCTTGAGAAACCAATTCTTAGCAATGACATTATTGAATTGACTAGCATCCTTAGCAAACTGAGAATTAGCTAGACCAGTTGTCTAGTCTTCATACTCCTCATGAGGTGGGATTATCATGGCAACCATCATTGTTACTCTATTTACATACATAAGAACTTACCTTGTATGGGCTCTAATACATCTCTCAACAACATTATATCTATTCCTACATTCTATGAACAATTCTCGACCAGAATTTTTGCCTATAACCTATACCAGTCCATTTAGAGACACCTTCTCTAGAATGGACCTAGATTTGGGTTTAGAGAATCTTGAAAATAGCTTCTTTATATCTTCATTGGTGAGGAATGCGTCTTTTAGCTTAGGCAAGAAATAGTTTAAAGTCAAAACTTCTTTCTCTTTGGATAGTTTAGGATGGAAAACATGTTAGAATATATAGTCCACCAATATAACTAAGAGGGGGATGTGAATCACTTATCCAATTAATATCATAGTTATCAACCTTATTAAACTTTAACTATATGAGAAATATAGTCAGAAACCACAACAAGATACTCATACACAATAACACTAGATATGTTAACTATGAAAAAACCCTGATCAAAGGGAAACCCTCGATGGAGATGGTACCCACAAGATGATGTACTATTATAAATATTGCTTGTTAGAGGATGGACCTTTTTAGGAGTCTATAACAACATTTAGTACATATTAGTCCTTGTTAGAAGACTTTGAATCCCTATTAGGAAATTCCAACCCTATTAGGAGTTGTAGAAGATAGATGGACCCATTGTCTAAATAACTATAAGGCAAGACCAATGAACCTAGTGTCCAAATGATCTCTATATTATTCCTTGCAGAATAATAGAAATGAATAGTACTACTCCTTCCTCTTTCTTTTTCCTATCAACTAGACTTTTGCTCCTTCTAATCTTTTAACTAGATCACAAATCTCACATCCAATAATGCCTTGGATTGCTTACTCGCATTCACCAAACACTCTATTCCTTTTCACACTTCTCACTCAATAAAATGATCACAAATACTATTTACAAACAAGGAAAACATATTTCCTTTATATTGTACCTTCAAAATAATTCCTTGAGTTAGCCTTGAGGCTTTCCCAATTAAGTATAATAAGATAATTAATTCATTCATAATTATAGTAGCATTGTAGGCTCATAGTCTATGGAACTTCTCACTGGTGTGACACTACAAATTGCACATTATCAGATGTCATCATTAGATTGTTGTATGTCAGTGGCTAGCTATGCATCTCTAGATTATATCTCTATTAGAATATATAATAAAAACATCAGAAACTGCTTCTTAGGTACTTTGTCTCTGTACTGCTCTCTATAAATCAGGCATATCTTTCATACATCTTCAACTCATGTACTGTGCATTGAACCTTAACATCAAGACATAGTATCAAACATGCCCATGAATGTGCATCACCAAAAAATCAAAACATTGTCCATGCAACTAAAATCTTTGTCTGCTACTTTGCTAGTCTTCATAGAGTTACTACTATGTTGACATCAATGAAAAACATAGTCATGAATGAAAAATGTCAATACTCTCCAATGCTTAGGATACTCCCCTAATGTAGTGTCATCAATATTCATGCTAACAACCTCCCACTTTTGCATCGATGGAAAAATGGATAAAAAAACATCTAAGTTCCAAGAATAACAAAATAGAACTTTGTTGTTGTTGTTCTCATCTTTTCAAATCCTCTTCATCAATCAAATCTAAAAACCTCTAGAATACTAATATGTTCTACATTTTCTTAGTGTTAGAAACAATTGTTCACATTAAACAACTTACCATACATCATAATTCTTCATGCTACATATCTCCCCAATAAAGATATTCCTCCTTCCTTACATGAATCTTTCTAAATCTCCCTAATAAAGTAGATATTTTCATGCACTCTGCACTCTTCTCCCCCATGCACACTTAGGAGGATTATGGTTTTCCTCTTCTCTCCCATTGAAATCAATAAAAAAGGCCTCATTATGTCAATTTACTGCTCCAAGTCTTGAACCAATTCAAGTGACCAAGGACACTATTCAAGACCAAATACCAAGAGTCTTTAATGACTCAACTCATCACAGATACTCCCCCATATAGGAAGCATCAACATTCAGTCTAGTCTAGCAATAGTGCTCTATACTACTAGACTAATGCAATCTCTACATCATCTACTTAGAAGTAGGTAGGGGCATTACCCCAAGCATACCTCTCAATCACTCAAATGTATCTTTAGGTAAAGGATTTGTAAAGATATCTACAATATGATCTTTAGTACTCACATATTCCAATCTAATCTCTTTTTCTATTGCCTTCTCTCTCAAGACATGATACTTAATAAATATATTCTTAGTCTTAGAATGCAACATAGGATTCTTAGACATACTTATAGTACTTATGTTATCATGGTATATGATAAAAGGTTTCGTAAACTCAATCTTGATATCCTTTAGCATATAACATCCACATAACTTGATTACAATTATTTTCTACTGCAACATACTTTTCCTTAGCTGTACTTTGCAATATACAATCTTGTTTCTTTCTTAGCCAAGAAAAAATCTTCCTCCAAGAAAGAATGCTCCACCACTAGTTCTCTTTCTGTCATCCATACTCCCTGCCCAATCCACATCAATATATGCACATAGAGTGAAATCACTCAATCTGTCATGCCATACTCCATAATTAGGTGTTCCTTTCAAATATCTAAATATCCTCTTTATTGTTGCATAATGATACTCCTTAGAATCAACTTGAAATCTAGCTACAATCCCAACTGCATTTTCTATTTCTGGTCTAGTGTGAGTCAGATATTGCAAACATCCAATCATGGATCTATACATCTTTTGCTCAACTCTAGGTGTCTCATCTTTTCTAGATAACTTGTGACTAGTTATTATAGGTGTATCAATAGGTTTACAACTTTCCAATCCAAACCTTTTCAAAAAAACTTTCAAGTACTTAGCTTGTGAAATAAAAATACCATCACTATTCTACACAATTTGCAACCCTTAGATAACTTCATTTCTCCTATTATGCTCATCTCAAACTCATTCTTCATTTCTTTAGAAAACTTATCACTTGCTTCATCATTAACTCCAAATATTATGTCGTCAAAAAATATTACTATTATCAACAAACCATTCTCAATTTTTTTCAAATACAAGTTACTATATGTTGTACCTTTAACAGATCCAAGTTTTGCCAAATAGTTGTCCAACCTTGCATACTAGGTTCTAGGTGCTTGCTTTAGTCCATATAGGGGTTTCTTTAGTCTACATACCATATCTTTGTCCTCTATTAGAGGGAAACCATTAGGCCACTCAATGTAAACCTCTTCTCCAAGATCTCCATTCAGGAAGGCTAATTTAATATCCATCTAATAATATACTTTAAACTTCTTATTTGTTGCATAAGCCACAAACATTCTTCCTACTTCCATTCTAGCTATAGTGAAATATGTCTCCTCATAGTCTATTCCTTCTTTCTAAGAATATCCTTTGCACACAAGTCTAATCCTTATTTCTTACAACTTTACCTTGGTCATTCATCTTGTTTCTAAATACCCATTTGGTTCCTATAACATTCTTGTCTTTAGGTCTAGGAACAAATTCCCATGTTTCATTGTTGAAAATCTAATCTAGTTCTTCCTTCTTTGATCTTTACATGCTTGATCTGCACTCTTAGATTCAACTTGAGAAATTATACATAATTCCCCATTACCTATGTTTCTTGTCATCACACCTTTGTCTTTGTTTCCAATTATCTACTCTAGAGGGTGATTCTTTGTCATGTTTTTGTTAGAGGTAGGAGTTACCAACTCAACTCTTATCTCATCTCTTGGTTCAGATATCTTACTCCTCTTTGCTCAATAGTTTGTACAATATTTTTTAGATCATTGTTACTCTCAAAGAAAACTTCTACATTCTCTCTAAAAATTCTAGCATTATCTTCTTCACCATCTAAATTGTAATCTAACATCTTTTCCTTAGTTTCAAACTTTTCATCAATCTTTACATTTGTGCATTCAACTATTGTCTTAGTTCTATGATTAAAACATCTATAGGCCTTCCTTTTCAATGAATAGCCAAGAAACATAAATTCACTACTTCTTGGATCAAACTTACCAATATCATCATCTCTCTTAATGTAACACTTGCCTCCAAAAATTCTAAAAAACTTAACTGATGGTGAATGACCAAATCACAATTCATAAGGGGTCTTTCTCATACCTTTTTCAGATCTGGACTCTGTTCATAGTGTACACTTCTGTATTGACTTCTTCTCTCCAAAAAGTCTTAGAAACATCATTCTTAAACAAAATTTCTCTTGTTGCCTCTACTATTGATCTATTTCTTCTTTTTGCAATCCCATGTTGTTCAGGTGTCCTAGGTAAAGATAATTATCTCTTGATTCCATTCTCTTCACAAAATATGTTAAACTCTCTAGAGGTGAATTGTCCTCCTCTATCTAATCTCAAACATTTTATCTAAACACCATATTCACTCTCAATTCTATTCTTAAATATATTAAACTTCTCAAAATCTTTAGACTTCTCTTTAACAAATGCTACCCACATCATTCTACTAAAATCATCAACAAAAATCATGAAATACCTTTCACCATAGAGTCCTCTTGTTCTAGAGGGACCACTCAGATCTATGTGAACAATCTCCAACTTCTTTGTGGTTGTGAACTTATTGTTGGGAAAGGATACCTTCTTCTGCTTGGACAAAATGCATTCTTTGCAAACAACATTGGTAGGTTTTATTATCTTAGGCAAGTATCTAACCGCAAATGTGCTACTAACTTTCATAATATTATCAAAGTTTATGTGACAAAATCTCCTATGCCATAACCAATTTTTATCCACTTTTGTAACCAAACATGTCATTCCAATGGAATTCAATTGAAATACATTACTATTGGACCTATTTCTAGTTCCAACTATTTTACCATCTTTATCCTTGATAGTGCAAGTCTTTTCTATGAATTTTAATTGATACCCTTTGTCCTCCAATTGTCCAACACTCAACAAATTATACTTTAATCCATTAACAAAGTGAACATCATCAATGTTAGTCTTTCCATCTAAAGTAATGGATCCTATTCTTGTAATATGATAGGTTGCATTGTTACCAACTCTAACAATACCTTCATCATAGTTCCTAAATTTAACAAGCTTATTCATATTACCAGTCATGTGATGTGAAAATCCACTATCTATTATCTAATCGAATTTATTTTCAACTTGAGAAACTAGAGATTTTTCTTCTCTAATTTCTTTATCAAGATCATCTTCCTTAATAGCTACAAATCCTAGCTCATCATCACTTTGACTCTAACCTTTTTCATCATATTCCTCTTCTTCATTAGAATATAGACAATTCCTAGGTCTTCTAGGATTGAAGTTTCCCTTATACTTTTTCTCTATTTTAGGACATTTAGATGCATAATGACCAAAATCACTACAAGTCCAACATTTAAAGATATTCTTACCATCTTTTCCTCTTCTCACAAGAAGAGTTATATCTTCTTCAATATTTTTATCTTCATTAGATCTAGTTCTACTACTACTGACAAAATCTCCACGTGTACTAGAGCTTCTAGACAGATTTGGCCAAACATTTAAGACATTGAAAGTTGTCGCCACTCTTGTTAGATCTCCTAATTGTCTTGTACCTACTTTTGTTGGTTATAATCTTCCAAGAAACATTCACCTAGTAAACTCCTTAGTACAAGGTATAAGTAGTTGAATCATCTAAGCAACTTGCTTGAATGGTGGTGTTAAAGTCTTCAAGATCTTCCAAAAAACCTCATCTTCTTCCTTTCTTCCACCATATGTCTTGATTCTTGCAACAATATCTGATATTCTACCAACATAGCTTCTTATAGATTCATCTTCCATCATATTAGCATCTTGAAATTCACATATCCAATTCTACAATCATACTCTTTTTGTATGTGTATCACCTTCAAAAGTAGGTTCTAATGTTTTCCAAATCTTATGAGATGTTTGAAGTGACTTTACCTAACTATATTTGCTCTCTAGAAGAGATGATAGTAAAGATTATCTGGCTCTCATTTTACACATGAATAAATCTCTCTCTTCTTCACTGCATTATTAAATCATTTCTTCTTTGAAAAATTCCCTTTTCCTTTTAGTCAAAAGCCAATAACCAAGACCTATAGATAAAAAATGAGTCTTCATATTCTCCTTCCAATTGTCATAGTTGGCCCCATCAAATCTAGGACTATCCTTTTGGAAAATATTTTCCATTCATCTACCAAAGTTGTTAAGCTTTTCCTTCAAGGACCTGATACTCTAATACCAATTTTTAGAACATATAGTTGGGGGGAGGGTGAACTAGTTATCCTACTAATATCATAGTTATCAACCTTATTAAACTTTAACCATATGAGCAATATAATTAGAAATCACAATAAGATACTCATACACAATAACACTAGATATGTTAACTAGGGAAACCCTTGATCAGAGGGAAAACCTTGGTGGGGATGGTACCCACAAGATGATATACTAATATAAATATTCCTTATTAAAGGATGGACCCTGTTAGGAGTCTATAACAACATTTAGTACATATCAGTCCCTGTTAGGAGATTGTGAATCCCTATTAGGAGATTCTAACCCTATTAGGAGCTATTCCAACCCTATTAGGAGTTGTGCCAACCTTGTTAGGAGTTGTAGAAGATAGATGGACCCACTATCCAAAATATCTATGTATTATTTCTTATAGAATAATATAAATGAATAGTACTGCTCCTTCCTCTTTTTCTATCCTATCAACCAGACTTTTGCTTCTTCTGATCTTGTAACCAAATCAAAAATCTCAAATCTAGTAATCCCTTGGGTCACTTATTGACATTCACCAAACACTCTACTCATTTTCACACTTCTCACTGAATACTATGATCACAACTACTTCTTACAAACAAGGAACAAATCCTTCCTTTATACCGTATCTTCAAAATAATTCCTTGAGTCAGCTTTGGGGCTTTCCCAATTAATTATAATAAGATAATTAATTAATTCATAATTACAATAGCACTATTGGCTCATATTCTATGCAACTTCTCATGTGTGAGACACTATGGCTTGCATATTCTCTGACATCATCATCAAACTATCTTATGTCACTGGCTAATTATGCACCTCTAGATTTTATCTCTATTAGAAGATATAATACAAACATCAAAAAAAACTTCTCAAGTATTATGTCTTTGTATTTCTCTTTGTAAATTAGACATATCTTCTATACATCTTCGAATTAGGTATTGTGCAGTGAACCTTAACATCGAGACACAATATCAAACATGTCCATGAATGTGCATCACCAAACAATCAAAACATTGTTCATACAACTAAGATCTTTGTCTTCTACTTCACCAATCTTCACAGACTTGCTGCTATGTTGACATCAATGATAGACACAATCATGAATGTAACATGCTAATATTGTCCAATGCTTAGGATACTCCCTCAATGTAGTATCATCAACACTCATGCTAACAAAGAAACTATGACAATGCTATGGTTTGAAATATTAAACAAAGAGAAGACAAAAATAAAATAGAACTAATAGAGAAATTTAACTCCAATGTAGGAATAAAATAGGAGTTGGTAGAAAAAGATAAAACTCACCGAAAGAAATGCATTAAAAATATCCTACTAGAAAGGATAAATTATAGGATTTGAATCTCTAAGAAGCCAGAATTCTTATCACATAAAATTATAATAAAGTAACTAGAAAGGAAATTATTAACATTTTAAAAGAAAAGGATAAGCATAGACAATTAGGAAAGGTATTGATTTGACACAAAATTTAATCATTACTAAGTGTCACCAAGCTTCTCACATACTAAATTTAACTTCACCACTTTTTGCACTAATTAGCTTTTAATGCATGTCCTTTCTACCTTTTTAGGAAAGATTTAGGAATCTCCATACTACCATGTATCATTTTTTTAAGAAGCTTTAAGACTCATGTAACTTAAACTCTTGAACTATGGAAGTTGTTCAAGATTCAAGTTTGGTAGTCTAAAAGTGTTGGGATATGGTGCTTATGTACCAACTTGACACAACTAAAATATTTTCATCTTAAAACTAAACTTTGAACTTAAACCTTAATGGTTCAATGTTCAAGTTCAAAAATACCACCAAGATTCCCTTAGTATCATGAGCAACATTAGAATTTAGTTATACTGACACAATCTCAACCCTTGAGCCTTCAACCTTGAACTAATGGGTTCAGGCATTCAAGTTCAAGGTTCAAACTTAGGAAGAAGATATTGTGAAACCAAATACAAAGGAGGATTCCTCAAGGTGCTTCGGTGACTTTGAAGTTTAAAGTTCAAGTTCAAGGTTCATAAGTTCAAAGTCACTGAAGTACCTTGAGGAATCCTCCTTTGTATTTGGTTTTACAATATGTTCCTCCTAAGTTTGAACCTTGAACTTGAATTCTTGAACCCATTGGTTCAAGGTTGAAGGCTCAAGGGTTGAGATTGCATTAGTATAACTAAATTCCTCAATGTTGTTTTGTTGGTTGTTTTGAAAGTCTTGAGGATTAAGTGGAAAAGTGTGGATCATTTAGGCATTAAACTATAATGTGTGGTCACAAGTTAAAGATGTCAATATTACCACTGACTGGAAAATGAGAGACTATGGTGTTCATAGCTTCACGATGTAAGGGATACATTTAGTTCAAACAAGCAAGAGCCTGCAACACAATTAAAAGAGGGAGAAGTTCATGCTCATGCTAGATCCTACAATTACTAATGCAACATAAAAAGGAACTCACAAAGTAGTGACAAGGTGATGTTAGAAGTGTACATTCTTTCACATGGTTTGAAAGATAAGTATTAATATTGACCACGAACTATAGATTAAGGGTTTCTCTTGGTTGCAAGCAAGATAGAGGGGTTAGACAGAAAACCTTGTAATGTCGCGAACAACTCGAAGTGTTGAGGGTTTGCATGGTTGGAGCTTGAAAGATAAAGAGGTAAAGTGGTTGTTGAGATTTAATAGTTTCTAAAAATGTAAAGTATTGTCTAAAAAGGGAAAAAATATTTAAGTATTGGTAGTACAAGTTCCATAAAGCATGAATATGATAGATTTTTTAATTTAAAAAAAAATTTATGCATGTTCCCTTAAAAAATCCATTAATGTCATTCACATGCTCAGTCGCCATTAAAAAGGGGTGATGTAAAAATATTTTTGACACCAACATTTATAAAGTTTAGAGCTAAGAAGAAATTTGTGTGTGAAATTATTCAAAAGGGTTAAATTGTGAAAGAGTGTTTGAGACATTGACTTCAAAAAATATGACACAAGAAGAAGGCAAGTTAATTGCTCAAGTGAATATTGAAGACACTTCTCTGAGTACTAAGTAAGGAAAGACAAAGATAGTAATTTTGTATGCTGATGAATGGGTCTATTTTCTATTAGGGTCCTTGAATTCTTAATAAATTAATTCATATATCTACAAAGATCCTTACAACTTCTACAAGGATGCTAAAGTACTAGAAACCAATGGTAATGAACTGTTTTGGTATTTCTATAACAATAGGTTATGCAAATCGCTCATTTTGAATCCTTGGAACAAAAATTTAGCCAAATTGATTATGCTAGAAGTCATTTTTGATGTGGATTTGGAAAAAGTCCTAATAAAGGAATATAATCTTATAACACATAGGTTTCAAAAAAAGGACAAAAGTGTCTTGTGTACACTAGATAGGGAGACATTCATAGAATTCTTTGACCTTAGAGGACTTATGACTAAGATAATTGAATAGGAAAATCTTGATGAGACTTTCAAGAGTCAAAAGATTTTCTTTACTGGCAAGGTTATGTGAAGACACATTCCTAAGTTTAGAAAAGAAAAGGGTGAGCTCCCTAAAAAGGTAGGAGAACTCATGCCCTTGGAGTTTTTTAGTACATATTTTTATAATATAGTCATTGGAGTGGACAAGGTGATAGGGCTAGATGGGACTATTAATGCTCCTAGTAATGTATATATCATGGTCTTAAACATACAAGATTTGTACACCAATGTGGGGTATGACCTTTTTACCCATATGATCAATGTTATGCACAATGAAATCACAACTACACAAAAGGGAGAAATGGGGAATTTCAAAATTTTCCATTATTCATTGCTGATGCATATAATCTTGTATAATAACATAGGGTACATCAATCCTAGTTTTATTGAAGGAATAATGGAGATGGGAGAAATCTTGCCAATACAACGGTGGAATATGGTATGGAAAAGATTTTTTCCCTATTCAAATTCTTTAGCCTTCTACAATTATTTTGTTGATTTAATTTCTAACATGTTAGTAGATATAACTGAAAGGGCCCCTAGGGGTGTTAGAATGTTAATTAAACACTCTAGATGCTATGGTGATGATAATAGGAAGTTGGAAGATGATTGGTGAAGTATTTTTCTTTTTGAAAAGTTTTTCATCATGAGGGTTTATGGATGCCCCCAACCTCCTCATCTTTTAACAAGACACATTAGAGAAAGAATGGGACTCATTGAATCCTTTTGGCAATTGATTATGATGAACTGGGAATATTTGGGGCTCACAATCATATAAGTATCTTTTGTATACAGAAATATCATAGTTGGGGACTTTATCATTGGCAAAGATGCAATAGAAGAATTGGATTAATTTATGAGAGAATTTCTATTTCTTTCAGCTCTTGCTAGGACCCATGACCTTAATGACCTTGTTAGGCATGCCCTGAGACAAATGAGAAATAACTTTCCCACTAGCAAGCCTTATTAGGAAGAACATGTGATCACATATTTCTTGGAGACTAACGAATGAAGAGATAGAACCTTGAAGTGGAAAGAGGTAATGAAAATTTAAGAGGAAATGAAAAGAATAGATCCTTCTATTGGCTCCTGATTTAATAGAAATTTCAACTACCAGGTAGCCAAGACATTATTGCATCTAAGGAAAAATATCTCCTATGATGCACACAATGTTTCTAGAACCTAGGCTAACTATAACACTGAACTACTTCTTCTTCTTTAGGCTATGCAAAACTTAAGTAGGTAGACCTTAGACTCATCTATATAGTACCAATCCCTAAAACATAAATCTGAATCTATATGTGTATTAAGCATATTATAAACCCAAAACCTTCTATGCTCATGTAGTGAAAAAGACATGAAATGGCTACATAATCTATGCAATTCACAAGCTAAGTGTGGGTATCCATTCTAGCTCTACAATGTGAAAGGGAAAATGAATTTGATTGATTGGTTGATTTGAACAAGAACCATATATGGAACAACAAGAGTATGTAATCTCCAACTGAGATCAGTGTCTAATCCATTGGGCATCTCACAAACTACATCATACAACATGAACCTTGATCTATGCATTCACTTTGTGAATTAGACATCAATTTGTAAGTTGAATCTTCTACTTATCAAAATCCTTCCATAAAATCTACAACCCTATCTAAGAACACTAAGGATTTACTTGATTCTTTGAATAAATAAATAAACTATACCATGGCATACAATCCTAAGTGAGTTGCAACTGAGATATGAGATCTTTGTTCATACATCACAAAGGACTACAAAATTCATAGACAAGAGACAAAATTCAAAATGTAACTATTTCTATTAAATCTTTGTATTCATTTCCTTGAACCAAATACATCAAGATATATGAGACAACTCATGAAATACAAAAATTAAACCAGAACTATGATTGTCTTTGCATTATTTATTGTTCATACAGAGAAAACTTACTAAAAGAATGGTGGTATCACATCAATGGAAACTTGTCCAAAAGTCTAGAACCAACCAACCCTTTACAATGAGAAAAGAAAAGAAAAAGTAGAGGAGGAAGAATTCTTAGATCTAATCTAAATCTAACATGTGTCCACTTGAAAATCTTCCACTTTCTACTTGCAAAAACAATTTCCTCTTCCATCCTCCAACTGAAAATCAAATTTAATCATAGCCCCAACAAACTGATCAAAATATCTCATTAGAATGATAGAAAACCACCTCAGAAAGAATATCAAATTTTATGATAAAATGTTGCCAAAAATCCCCTTCAATTGGTTTCAAAGGAAAAATATGACTACTAGAAACACTCATGCCAAATTTGGAGACAACCCTAATAATCATTAACTCCGAAACTAAAAATTAATCTCCCAAGTAAAAACAAGATTGTTTGTTGAGAAGGCCTCAGTCATACAAATCTACTAATAACTTTTACATAGTTGGGATTTCTCATAAATTGATGAAAAATATGGATTCCTCATCTTCTCCCCTTTCCAATGATATATGATACTCATAGATCAGGATAAAGATGACACCCTAGGTGTGCATTTGAAGTTTCAAGCTTAAAACAGATTATTGTGCCCTTATTTTGCAAAAAAATCACTTTATTATAAAGTCAAAACTTTATAATATAACCTAGTTTTATTTAAAGCTTGATGCACAATTAAAATGAAAAAACTAATAAAAATTATTATTTTTATCACTTTGAGATTTTCCTTCATTTTCAAATTTAGGTCAAGTTGGGTTGACTAACCTGTAGGCACCACATGTCACAATTTGATAGGCCCTATAATCTTGCCTTCATATCTACTTCTCCACTAGCTTCTCCAAATTGTAGAGATTAGAATATTAGGCTTAATCTCCACTTCTCCACCTTTGTCACTAATTGCCTACAAATTGTGGAGATCAAGAGATTAACTTTGATCTACACTATTGGGACTCAAAATTGAAGCCCCAATTTTGAGTATCATTGAAAAAATCAAGCTCTATAAGTTCTTTTTAATGCATGTGTACCCAACTATCCATTTGAGGCCTAAGAGGTGTTTAATACTTCTAGCACCTTGCATTCAATATATACATGTGTTCCATGATGATAAATTTCCATTCTGAGTCATTCTGTGAAGTCCCATTTTGAGCAATGTCCAATTCTACATTTTTGCTCAAGTATCAAACAATGACAGGAGGCCATATTTGCAATTGAATATCTTGCACCCAGTAATGTTTCATGATTCGCCTCTTTGGGAGTGTTTAATTTCCTTATCAGAGAACTTATATTTCATATTTTGAGTCATTTCAAATCTGTTTGACTAGGTTTTGAATCCATCAAAGTTGGTCATTTACTGTTATCATCTCGATGCACATTGTTCTAAATTCTAGAAAGCCCTGTTTGACTTAATATAGCTTAGACCCACTTGACCAAAATGAGAAAATTATTTTTGCATTGCATTTTAGAGGTTAGAGACTTGCTATGTTTCAAGTTTGAGCTTATGATGAATCTGTTTGATCAGTTTTCAAATGTGATTCCAAATGCAATTTGTAACTTTTCACTGGTGTTAGTAAATGCAGATTGGTCAATACCTCTGTTCATGACATCATATCTCCAAATCCATGATACGTGAGATCAAATGGATTGTATTTCTGTGTTCTTCTCTAAAACTACTTTAAGTGTGTCAATTTTAAAATCCTGATAAATCCATTTGCACACTTTCCCAAGTCCATTCCATTTGCAAAAAATGTTTTTCTTCCATTGTTTCCAATCTACAAATTCGAGTAGCCTACTTTGATCACTTGCCATTTGCATCTTGTTATTCATCAAGAGCCATAATTGCATATTCATATTGTCCTCATGACAATGAACTAACAGCCCCATTTTTGTTTCCCCAAGTGTTAGTTTACCTTATTTTCAAAGCTAGATTCAAATGTGTTTTATGGTTTTCTGACATGTTTGCTTGCAGGTAGTTCTAAGAGGGAAATTTTGTCGGTCAATATATTTTTATTGAGAACTTTTCATGAGACAAGATTTGACAAGGAAGAGTATGTGGAATAGAGAATCAATATTGTTGATTTCAGAGCCCAGCTATTTGTTTGGGTCAGTTTTTAAGCCAACTGACAGGCCCTGTTACTTGAAAGTCACAAGTTTACAGATAAAATGTGAACTGAGTTTTAATGATCAATTAGTTCTTGAAATTAACTCCAGTCAGTGATAGATGTTCAACAAGTTAGTTTTGCAGTTCAATTGTTTGGAAATGATTTTTTTTAACCGAACCCACTTTTGAGGTCCAACTAATTGCATCAAACTGAATATAATGATGGGGTTGGTAGGCATCTTTGGACTTGGGTGGTCTAGAAAGACCACTCTAGAAAAAGAATTTTTTAACTGGAAGCATGCAACTACAAAATACAATGCATCACATTTTCTCTCTAAATTTGAAGATTTCAAAAGGTAAAAACAAGGGTATATTTGAGCGAGTCACGAAAACAATATGGCTACTTGAGTTGAAGAGATGGACCTTGTGTACAAGAACTACTTGGATGAATGGGTGTTGGATCCAAAAGTGATGTGTGTCCTTGTAGAGAGCAGTTTTTCCTGAGCATTCTTTGCAGGTATAGGTATAAAAGGTTTGGTTGTTGCTATTCAAAAAGACAAGAACATTGATCTTGTCCAAAAGGTCTTTTAGTGGAGTATACTCTTATATGTAAGATTGCTCATTATCAAAATCCACACATCTCGTTAATGGATGGTTTAATGCTGAATTTTGGAATTGGAATTTATGGTCATGGCCAGTACTAAGTTATTACTGAGAGGACCCTTCTTGCAATGCCAGAAAATGGAATTGGCCTATTTCTTGATGTTGGATTTTCTCACATGGAAGCAAGGACTCTAGGAGATGGAACTGTAGGTTTGTATCTTGCCTTGATGAGGAAAAAGATTTCAAATCCTATTGATGCTCTTTACGTGGGCTTGTGCACACATCATGTGTTTCTTTTGGCACTTATGTTGTGTTTCACATTAGCTTTGGTTGGTAATGGTATGCAAAGCTTTCATGAGAGGGGCTGGTTTTTTTTTTGCAAATTTGGCGTCACACTTCATGCAAGACTTCCTATTAAACACATGCAAGAATAAGGAAAAGGTAGGGATGATTAATCAGTAGATCTACCACTGCTAAATGATGTTGTCCTTAACCATGACTTCTCACATGATCCGCATAGAGCTATTTGAGCAATTTCAAAAAATTTAAATGATAGACAAATCTAATTCATAGTTTCAAAAATGGCAGAAGCAAAGATATTTTCATGTCTCACACATGTCAGTTTGTGCAGAAAAATGCTTAAAGATAATTTGCGTAGTTAATTTCAAATCAAGGTTGCTCCTCCTTAAAAATATTTTTGTAAATTCACTAGGATTTGACCCCTTGATCTACCAATTGATGAGATTCCAATAGATTTTTTTACACAATCTTTGTAAAATATGTAATCTATGGAGGTAGTAGTATAAAGGTAACAACAGAGGAACAAAGCCAGAAGATGGAGAAAAGGAATGTGGGATTAATCCCACATTTCTTGTGATTACGCTTTCCTATGTTTTTAAATACCCAAACACTCAAACCTCAAGCGTCTTAAAGACATCCAACTTTTGGAAGCCATAGGCTGAGGAGGGGCCCGCCGTGGCCAATGGAGACAAAGTCAACATTTTGACTAAGGGAAATGTGCAAGAAAATGGACAATTTCTAGTGTTTCCCATATCGCCACTGGAAAATAGGAGGATCTCACCAGTAGCAACATGGCAACCTCCTGGAATAGTTCAAATATGGCAGAGTGTTGTAGGGCCTACCTGGGAGAGATAAGACACTTAGAGTCTAACATGTGGTGTTGTGCAAGGGGCCAAGGGAGATATAAGGGGACTTAAAAAAAAAAATTAATATCTTTTCCATTTTGAGTGTTTAGTTTAAAAATTTAAAAATTTTGTTTCAAAACTGAAATTTCTATAGTTTATACTATAGAATTTTTTTTGAAAATTTCAAATTTCTACATTTTAATGTGAAACACATGGTTGGGAGCCTAAAACTTCAAATGGCTTCCAGGGGGCATTTTTCATCTGAAATATGCACTCCAATATATCACTAGAACTAGGAGAAGATGAACTTTTTGATTCTGGAGTTTTTTTTTTTTTACACAGGTGATCACTGGTGCATGCTATAGGGGGTTTTGTGTTTTTAGTAAGATGCTTAGTTAGAGGCAATGATTTCATTAGTGCAATTAAAAAATTTAGTTTGGATACATTTGATTTTCTTGGTTGGCTCAATTTGTTTAAAATTTGATGTTTAATGATGTATTTTGTCTCTAGTATTTCACAATTTGATTGCTTTTTGATGGAACTTCTTAGAGATTTTTATCTTTTGCAAATCAATTATGATTTCCATCAAATATCTGAGTTACTTTATGCTTTTGGGAGGCAAAATGATTAAGGATTTGATTTACTAGTGGAGGGGAGAGATTAGAGAGATGCTTTTAACTTCTTGAGGAGGTTTTCCAAGTGGACACATGTTAGATAGAGAAAAAATCCATGAATTCATCCTCTTCTATATCTTTCTTTCTCTCATTCATTGTAAGGGTTCTAGTTTTTCACTATGAAATTGGTTGGGTCCAATTTTTAGAGAACTTTTCTCATTGTTGTGATACCAAGTTGTTGCTAGTTTTACTTACTCTCTAATTGAGTAGAGCTCTAGCAGTGAAGGCCACACAGCCACTCTTGTGCAAGTTTTAGTTTCATTTTATGTCTTGTTTCTCTAAGATAAATGGGAATTGATGATAGATTATGTGACATATCTTGTTTTATTTAGTGTTACTAGTTAATGTATTCAGTCTTTCAAGGATAAATACAAAAGGGAATTTACAATGAATTATCTGGGTTCTTTTATTCTGTCTCCTAATTCTTCATATGCTATTGACTTTTTAATTGAGTGACTAAGGTTCATTTGATTTAAGGCATCTTGGATGAGTTGTATATCAGATCTATTGTTGCTTTTAACTTTAAGGAGTTAAGTAAATGCTTCAATGATTTGATAGGGTTTCTAAGTGTATGGAGGGGATATTTCATAAGAATGGAATTTTGGGATTTTAGTTGACAAACTTAATTGTAAGACAATCAAGTTAGGTCATGCTGCTGGTAGTGAATCTATGTTGTAATGGATAAGGCACCGATCACTAAATTAGATGCAAGCTGATATGAAGGTTATTTTCACAAATAATTTTAATCAAAATCAGTTCAGTTCATCATGTTTTGTAGTGGGTTGAAAGGAATTAACCCTCACTTAGCTTATGGGTTCATAGGTTGTGATTTGTAGCTATCTCATTCCTATGGTATTGCATAAGTATCAAAAGAAAAAAGGGTTTCATCTATTGTTATTAGGTTCAGATTATATGTTTAATTACATTAGTACCATATATCATAACCTCAAGGTTAACTTGCCTAGGTTTAGCAGAGCGTGAAGTGAAGAAGGAGTTACACCTTGTAGTTGGCCCAAGATTGTAGTCAAGTGCATCCATCATAGGAATTTTCTAGCCTTAGATGTATTGGTCTAGTTTCTTGGTTAATTTCAAAATTGTTAAATCAACGGCCAACAAAATGGTGACTCTACTAGGGACTATATTGAATCTGAATGATAAACAAACCTTGAGAATTTGAAAAGGATTTAATATAGCGGGAAGAATTTGCTATAATAGTGAGGTAATTGTGATGTTCTTTACATATCCTTGTTAAAATTTTGTGTTCCCCAATCAAGCTTTATTCATTAACAGTACTAGTTTGACTAAATTGAAGAAATTGTAGTATCAATGTCACTTGGCATTTTACCAAGTTATTTACAGATTATAGAGTTATATTGTTTGCTTCAACTTGTCAAGTATTTGGCATTCCATCTTGCTGATCAGTATTTTCACATAATTGTTATAAATTTTGGATTGTCTTGTAATTTCGTGCAAGTTGATATATTCTTTCTCACTATGTGAGTGAGTCAAATGTCTAAACCAATGCAATTTTAGATTCATGGTATGATTGAAAGATATAGTAGTTTGGAAGAATTTTGAAAGATTATATCTACAGTTCTTGGCAATGCTTGAAGAAACTATGTGGTTTTTAGTTGCAAAGAGATACTAAATTGCAGAAAAAAATTAAATTTGTTGTTATTTCTAGTATTGAAGTTGTTTGTAGTCACCATAGATTCATGTATTTCTATTTTCATGAGATTTTCCTTTCATGAAAATAAGATTATTTAGAAGTATTCTCCATTTGGTGATCAACACTATATATAGGAGGATTTGTTTTGTAAGTTTTTATATTCTTGTATTTAGATTTGAAAAAAAATATGTTTGAGTATGAAAACTAGTAGAGAGAGCAAATATTGTTGTAGTTTTATTATAGACTTGTTGAGGTTTGTAAGAAGGTTTGATGACAATAAAAAATTTGAGAGATTAGGATTTTAGAATCCCAAAATTAGTAGTACTTGTTTGATTGTGTTCTTTCTATGAGAACAAAATTAGAGCCTCTATTTAGTGATTTTCAGCACTAGGATAAAGAAGTAGAAAAATTATTTTCAAAATTGATTCAGATTGTAGATCTAATAATGTTTTCAAGCTTTGAAGAGGTACATGAAAACTTGTTCATATTATATGGAAAGCTTCATAGTCAAGTCATTTCTTCTATCTGAAGGAATGTGGGAAGTATAGTTGATTTAGATGCAATTGAGCTTTACATGAAATTCGATTTGGAAATCTTAGAGCTTCCCATTTTAGAAAGACCTAATGAATCATCATGGGCTTTTGTGTTTTTATTAGTTTTCATGTCTAATTCAGTATATTGGACAATGAAAGCAAGATTTGAAAAGATCCAATATTTTGGAAGAGTATTTAGAGAATGTGAATGTTGTTTAGAAAATAATGGTTACCATATTGTTGA